>PVJI01028280.1:0-16687 GCA_004026765.1 Micronycteris hirsuta
TTATGATCTGGTTAAAGGTGAGATCATATGGTATTTGTCCCTCACTGCCTGGCTTACTTCACTTAGCATAATGCTCTCCAGTTCCATCCATGCTGTTGCAAAGGGTATAAGCTCCTTCTTCCTCTCTGCTGCATAGAATTCCATTGTGTAAATGTACCATAGTTTCTTGATCCATTCATTTGTAGATGGGCACCTAGGTGGTTTCCAGCACTTAGCTATTGTGAATTGTGCTGCTATGAACATAGGAGTGCAAAGGTTCTTTTGCATTGGTTTTTCAGGATTCTTAGGGTATAATCCCAGTAGTGGAATTGCTGGGTCGAAAGGCAGTTCCATTTTCATTTTTCTGAGGAAGTTCCATATTGTTTTCCACAGTGGCTGCACCAGTCTGCATTCCCACCAACAGTGCAGTATGGTTCCCTTTTCTCCACATCCCCTCCAACAGTTATCTGTTGCTTTGTTGGTGATGGGCAATCTGACTGGAGTGAAGTGGTATCTCATTGTGGTTTTAATTTGCATCTCTCTGATGGCTAATGATGTTGAGCATCTTTTCATATGATTCTGGGCCCTCTTTATGTCATTTTTTGAGAAGTGTCTGTTCATGTCTATTGCCCATTTTTTATTGTATCTTTCAAACAGGAAATGGTTAATCTGAGTCGTGTGATGGTGAAACCCCCCAAATGGGGTACATAGACCAAAAGTGAGGACAGAGGCTCATGAAGGTTATGACATGACATGATACTGTGATCTGAACACACCCCAAAGGAGGTGACACCACTTTAGACCATATAAATAACTAGTTACTGCCAGAGCATAGGCAAGTTGAGTCAGAGTGATAGGACTGGATGCAGAGAGTAGGACATAGTTTGGATGCAGACGGAGAAAGCTAAACATACTCATTTGGGCTTGTAGAAGAGGAAACACCCACCATAAAAAATTAATGAAATTCTGCTTTTATTGGGATCATAATGTTGGTCATGTTCTAGAGGAAGCCTCATTAAAGATAGTATAGGGATAGGATGGCAGCAACAATGCTGTTATCATTACCATCAACAACTATGCTATTAATTAGGAGCATCTATCATGAGAGGACACAATAATTATATTGTGACCAAAGAGGTGGACATAGCAATTGTGTGAGTTTGGGTGGGTGATAACCAGCCCACCTTGCAGATCCAGGGAAGGCATTCAGAACTGAGCTATAAGGACTAAGATTTAATCATGAAATGGAACTTTATGGAAAGGATTTGAAAGAAGAATGAATAGCATAAACTAGGGTAATGAGGTGAGGAGAAGTTTATGTGTTCTGGGAACTAGAACAAATTTTTATACTCACATATAATATCCAAGAGACATAATACCTTTCCATGAGACAGTAGAGATAGTAGGTAGACAAGACTGCAAGTGTTTATATGACACATCAAAGACCAAATTCATATTGATGATTGGGTTTAAGGGTCAGGCTATGACCTTATGTTTTTTTTTGTAGAGTACATTGTTGGCATTCTGCAGGTAGCATTTTAAGTCTGTACTGGAGACACACATTATTTGTTACATGAAGCAAAGTGAGATATTTAACTAATAGCTTTTCAGAGTCAACCCATATTATATAATGGATATCTTGCTACTTATCCAGATACTTGTAATATTTGCCTATATATATATATATATTTGCCTATATATATATTTTTTATTGGCAAACTATATAACAGCTTTGTACTCTGCTTCTCTGAATTATATAATAATTGAAGATATAATGCCCCCAAAATATTCATTTATAAACAATGTAAAACACTCTTAGCTCTTTTTGATTTTTATTTCCCTGATTTTTAAGTTTTTATCATATTACAAAATAATCTTCACTGAAATAAGACTGAAATCATATTAAATATCTTTATCAATTTTCATTCACTGTGTACTTATTAGGTGCCTATTCAGAAAACCCTGAGCAGGGTCTCACAGATACACGGACAAATATGAAATAGATGTGCTTTTATGGAGCTCACATTTCGTAAAGAAAACATTGTCAAACACAACTCACCAAACAGTGTGACTAGCCCAGCTAGGAGGGCAGAATTGGTTTCTAAGGCTGGCAGCAGGGAACAGTGAAGGAACAGTCCTTGGCCCTATCTCTGCCCCCTCAGGTAATCTTGGAATCTTGTGGATATGAAGTGAAATGAATGTGGGTGTGTGATGGTTAGTACAGTGAGGTATCAATATGTTGGTGTGAGTTATTCATGCCTTAACTTTGAATGTATTAGGATCTATTATTATCTATACTGATTACTAAGAATATCAATGGAAAAGTGTACCTATTTGCATATGTGCTAGTGGTTTTTAGTGCATGCAATATTATTTGCACATGTATGCCTGTGTGTGTAATAGAGAAAAAGAGAAAGAGAGACTTTGTTTCTGGCTCTCTTGTGTAGGTGAGAAACTGTCTGTCTTAGGTCACTGTCACAAGGAGAACAACTGAGCCTATTATGTTACAAATATTGAGAAAGCCTATGGGAGAAATAGAGGGATATATTTGAGGTTATATTACAGGTTATATTTAAGAGACTCTCTGCCCAGATGATATCTAGTCGATTGAACTAGGCTTGGTGGGGAATGAGATTTCTGCACAGCTGAGAGCTGGGCCAATATGCATGCTGAGGTTTTCCAGTGCTACCACAAGGGGGAACCTTCAGCCCAAAAGTGTTCTGATATTCAAACCCTCCCCCATTCTCACCATTTGAAGAAAGAGGATCTTTTCTTCCAGCTCCACCCTCCCATGTCCTTATAACTGCCACATAGCTCTGAAACTGCCAGCCAGTTCATTTCTCCTCTGAGGATGACCTCTCTGTCTCATTCATACATACAATAGACACATCCACACCTACCCGAACCCACATAAAAGCCTGAAATTGACAAAAAGAGATGCTTTTTTTCCCTCTCTATTTTATCAGAGTTCAAGGGCAATAATTTCACAAGACACAGTCCTCTCTTTGTGTCTTTATTCTTAGGCATATTGGCCAAGCTTTGGATCCCCACTCTGACCAGACACAGACCTAAATGAAATCCTTACTCAGCATTCTCTGTTGCTCCAGAGACACTGACTCAGTCTGGGGGTCTCTGACAGAAACTGGCTGGACACTCTTCCTCTGAAGCAAGATCCAGGACTGTTGAATGAGGTCTTCCCCGGAGGAATGCCATTTTCTTCATCCTCTTGCAGCCTGGAAAGAGGTTGGGCTTGCCAAAGGGATCTTCTAACCTGATGCAGTATCCTTTAGAAAGCTGTAGTTGCAGTTTATTCTTGTCCATTCCCATGCCTTCCTGGACATCTGCATCTATGTGACCACAGAAAGCTTTGTATGCTTCTTTAGAAGAGAGCTCCACATCTTGTAGCAATCCTTTCAGAAAAGCTCCTCTTTCCTTATATCCTAACCTCTCTCCAATCATTCTGAAGAGGAGCCAATTTTTATCCTCATTATGGAAATTTCAGAGAGATCTCTTTTAGGAAGCCAAAGATCCATCCCCCTCTCCCTGCCCCAACCCCAACTTGGGCTAAGGCCAGCCTGTCTTTATTTGTCTGCCTCTACACCTGGCCCATCAAGCTCAGAGAAGTCAAACATCTGCCTCAAACACCTGCTTCACCAAAGCAGGTATGACACTTCCCAGACTTTTTCCTAGGCCACTCCATTGTCTCTTCCACAAATCTTAACACAGAACAGGCAATCTCCCCTGGTCTGGTATCTTTTTGCTCAGTCATTGGCCATGAGTCTGAAGTGAGCACACTACAGCCCACTGTACATTCCTAGACTGTACTACGTATTATAGGAAGACAAAGGACTGGATTTTGCCTTCGGTGAGTACCTCTTGCAACATGTTGGAGAAATGATACTAAGAGATTAGAAAGCATTTAAAATGCTCTATGAATAATAAAAACCGACATTTATGTTAGGGTGCTAGAGGATTGGAATGTATTTATGAAACTCAATGAAACGTTATCCAACTCAGTGGGAGATGAATAAAATCTTAGGATATAGGCCTAAGTGAAGACAGCATGGAAACTCATTTTAAGGGAATACAATCTACAGTCCTGGCCAGGTTGCTCAGTTGTTTGGAGTGTCATCTTGTACACCATAGTGTTGTGGGTTCGATCCCCCGATCAGGGCGCATATGGGAGGCAACCATTCAGTGTTTCTCTCACATCAATGTCTCTCTCATTCTCTCTCCCCACCCTATTCTCTCTCTAAAATAAATACAAATATATCTTTGGGTAAGGATTTATTTTAAAAAAGAGAATATAATGTATATATAACTTTAAGACTATCAAGGTGTAAATTGACATATTAATACTTACACTTCTCAAAAGCAGCAGTCTGGACCCAGTCTTTTGAGGCTGAATACTTATTTTATATCTGAAGTCTTGTTGTCAAATTCTAGCTTGCCTAATTTCTGTGACCCTCCCCATTCCTCTGTAATAATCTGCATTTGGGGGCCAGGTAGAACCACTCCTTTCTGATATCTTTGCTAACTTTTTCTCTGTTTTCTTCAAAAGGTTTCTCACCTCATATGTCTTTTTCTTGCTCATCAAAAGCGTATTACTAAGCTGAACCGTGATTAAGTATTTATAATTAGTATAACAGGATCTCAGAATGTGTGAAAGATTTATTTTTATTATTATTTTTAATGTTACTCTATTGTTTTTGTTTTTTAAATCTATTTGTTATTAGTCTATTATAGTATCCCAATTTTTTCCCCTTTGGCCTCCTCTGTCTATCTCACCCCCCGCTCCCACACTGTTATCTATGTCCGTGGTCATTCATACATGTTCCTTGTCTAGTCCCTTCTCCTTTTTTCCACCATTATCCCTCTCCTCCCTCCCCTCTGTTCACTTTCAGTCTATTCAATATTTCCATTCCTGTGGTCCTATTTTGTTAGTTAGCTTATTTTTTTTTCATTAGATTCCTCTTATAGGTGAGGTCATATGGTATTTGTCTTTCACCAACTGACTTATTTCACTTAGCATAATATTCTCCAGATCTATCCTTACTGTCACAAAAGGTAGGAGTTCCTTCTTTGTTTCTGCTGTGTAGTATTTCATTGTATAAGTATACCACCATTTTTTGATCCACTCATTACTGATGGGTGCGTAGGCTTTTTCTAGCACTTGGCTATTGTAAATAGCACTGCTGAGCACATAGGGGTGTATACCTTCTTTTGAATTGGTGACTTGGGATTCTTAGGGTATATTCCCAGAAGTGGAATCACTGGATCAAAAGGCAGTTCCATTTTTAGTTTTGTAAGGAAATTCCATACTGTTTTTCACAGTGGCTGCACCAGTCTGCATTCCTACCAACAGTGTACCAGGGCTCCATTTTCTCCACATCCTTGCCAGCACTTGGATTTCTTATAAAACCTTAGTGAGAAGTAACTCTTTCCATAAACAATTACTGATCATTAGGTCCATGCTTTCCTTACGTGTGCCTCATCCTAGTCCTGTTCAGTACCTTATATATGTTAGGTACTGAGAATACACAATGATTAAGAAGTGACCTTTGGGGATCATAATATACTCCTGGAGATAGATAGATATATAGTCAATAGCAACAGGTTAAGGGCTCAGTCCTGACTGCTCCTCACTTCACATGCCAATCAAAAACCCAGGGTGCCATCAATGCTCAAACAACTGGCTACAGATTGGAAGTTCCAACAACCCCCTTCATTTTAGGATGACAATCAAAAGTCCAGGCTGTTATCTGTACCTCTGACTCATTCACTAAAATCAAAGAGATTCCAGTGGTTTTCTCTTTAGGTTTGATCAATTTTCCAGAACTCACAGAACTCAGAAACATTTTACTTACTACCTCACAGGTTTATTGTAAGAGGATATAATTCAGGAATAGTCAGATGGAAAAGATGCATAGGGCAAGTTATGGGGGAAAGACATGGAGCTTCCATAGACTTCTGAGTGAGCTTGTCATTCTCCCAGTATCTCCACCTATGTGTTCACCAACGCAGAAGCTATCTGAGCCCTCTTCTTTGTGTTTTTATGAAGGCAGGATTGATTAAGTCATTGGCCATTGGCAACTGATTCAACCTCCAGCTCCACTCCCCTCCTGAGAGTTCAGGGACTGAGACTGAAAGTTCCAATCCTCTAATCACATGGTTCTTCTGGCAACTAGCTCCCTGTTCTTGTATGGGGGAGCAAAATTTACCTCATTAACATAGCAAAAGATATTTTTATGTTCTCATAAGTTAGATAATTCGAAAGGTTTTAGCTCTGTGCCAGAAGTGGGGACAAAGACCCACTATGTATTTCTTATTATAAATCGCAATATCACAGTGACCTAAAGGGTAGAGCCAATGCGTCTTAATACTGTATGAATTATAAAGAAGCGTGGAAATTAGAATATTTAATATATATCTAACCCTATATCTTTTAAACAAGCTGACCAATTTATGAACTTTAAGGTTTTCATCTAAAACAAATCAAATTTTGATTCTCCAACTGTTTATTACCTGTCTTGGTATTTCTACTCTTAAAACATAGAACAGACTGAAAGCAACCAGAAGGGAGAGGGACAGGGGATAATGGAAGGAAGAAGGGGAAGGGAGTAGATGAAGAACATGTATGAAAGATCCAAGGTTATAGGTGACAGTGTGGGAATTGACTGTGGGAGTGGCCGGTGGAATGGATGGAGGAAGGTAAAGGGGGAAAAATTGGGACAGCTGTAAAGCATAACAGTAAGAGTGATTTAATAAAAAAATCTTTATAATGGAATTTTATATCTCTCAGCTGCAACTCATGTTTTTACAGTTTGGTCAATTTCTCTACTGAAATATTATGGGCCACAGAGGAAAATTTATACCTTCTGATTTTCTTTTAAATATTTGATTTTTTTAAAAAGGTAAATGTGAAAGACCCTGCTTGCTGGGAAAGCCTATAGGACTAGGATATAAACATCAGAATGTGGTGTAGACTCCATAGTCATGTGTTAATGCCCCTGCATGTCCTAGGAATGTGGGGAGGAAAACCAGGACATGGTCCTTACTTCACTCTGCACAGCGGTCCACATCTAAGGCCAACAGCAGCAAGGGTTCAATCACTATTCTGATCACTCAGACGATGTGTCCTCTGGAAAAGCCAGTCCCCCTGAGTAGTCTTTTTTGTGAAGAACATCTTTAGCTCTTTTTCCTCTGTGTTCATTGAACTGGAACTCTGGAACCAATGGTAGCACTGCAGAGCTGTTTCCACCTTCCCATCTCTCAGGTCCGACTTTAACCATTACCTCCTCTGAGAGCCCTCCTTTGTCACACCAGCTTAAGGAAGCTTTTCTTAGCTAGCCTCTCTCAATTGCATCGACCTTTGTGTTTCTTTCACAGAAATTCTATAAAGCTATAATTGTTTATCATTGTATTTTTATTATTATTCATCTTCCTTATGAAGATATAAGCATCATATAGGCAGAAAATATATGCACTGATATATTCTTGGTATTGAGAAATTAGTAAAATATAAGGGTTCCTCATGAACTAAATTTTATCATTAAATAACTGACTAAATAAATAAAGAATAATAGGTACTTTCTGTTGTTAAATCTCAGTGCACAGAGATATGTGACTCTCTGGGGTTGAATTTAATTTTCTTTATAAATAACTCTGACCTGACAATATGGTCACTTTAGTTTAGTCTATGTAAATAATATTTATTTATTTCTGTCTTACTTTAGTGGTTACAGCCTGGGTCAGTCAGTATAAGACAGATATCTCCTTCACCTATCTAATAAGTTCTATCATTTATAATCCAAACTCAGAACTTTAGTAACCCCTGTAAAGGACTGAGACTATCAATGATAGGAATAATAACTAATAACTACATTAATAATCATTGTTACTTTTTTTAAGATTTTTTTAAAAATTTTTATTTATTTTTAGAGAGAGGGGAAGGGAGGGAGAGAGGGAGAGAAACAGCAACATATGGTTGCCTCTCACATGGCCCTCACTGGGGACCTGGCCCGCAACCCAGGCATGTGCCCTGACTGGGAATCGAACCAGGACCCTCTGGTTCCCAGCCCGCACTCAATCCACTGAGCTACATCAGCCAGGGCTCATTGTTACTTTTTAATTCACTGTTTATTAACTCCTAGCATTTTTTATCCTCATTTTCTTTGTCTTTCTTCAGGAGCAGCCAGTATATACTGTACCAGCCACCAGATAGCAGGAGTGGTTTCTGGAACAACTGACTCAGCAGAGGCTACCCAGAGGAAGCTTTATAGAGAGAACTTGTTGAAGCCATTCAAGAGGGGTTGGAGACAGGAGACCGAGGCCTTATCCCCACCTCCTTTAGCAGTGGAAACGCTGAGAAAATGCCTTCCCTTTTCTTTTTATTGTCAACAGTAAAGCCAATGAGGCCATTGCTTAAAAAACGATTGCCTTACTTGGATTCTTAGTCCATATTCACTCTAATCCAAGAATGTGCACAAGCCAGCACCATTCTTAGTGCAGCATGAAATAACAGTGTCACATACATCCCCTGTCACAAACCAGTAATTATACTTAAATATTTTCATATGTATGTATGTAAATGTGTAGAAAAAGGCACAGTGAGATGTATACTAGATTATAAAAAGGGATTATCTCTAAAGAAGATAGGAAGGCGAGGGTGAGTAGTCTTTTTGCTTCATATTTAAAATATAAAATATGTTTAATATTTTACATTTACATCATAGAGATATTTAAAATATTTTATGAAAAAAATAAACTTATTTATTAGTTACATGATCATGAAAATGTTTTCAAGTTATCAGATATTATTTTTACTAGTAAAAATAAGATATAAAAATCTGTTTCATAGAATTTTACTGAGGTATAAAGGATATAAATCTTCTAATAGTGCTGCATTTGGTACATAGTGGATGTTAAATTACTATTGCTAATTGATTTCTACTATTAAGGATAATTTCAATTAATATTTGTTAGACCATAATTTTCTGCCTACTTTCCTGCACACATGCACATCATCTTCTATCGTGTTGGACTCTTGACAACATGTGAATCCATGAATAC
This sequence comes from Micronycteris hirsuta, assembly GCA_004026765.1. Lineage (NCBI taxonomy): Eukaryota > Metazoa > Chordata > Mammalia > Chiroptera > Phyllostomidae > Micronycteris > Micronycteris hirsuta. The sequence goes on from PVJI01028280.1 coordinate 9,052, forward strand.
TGACTTTAAAAGATTTTGCCTTCCCTATATATCTAATATTAGATACTACTCATATGGCGGGATATATTTTCATAGTTCAAACCCTCTAGCAAAAATTCTACTTCATAGAGACACAATAAATGTTGGTGAACCAATGTTCACGTTCAGAAGGGTTCCAAAAACATCTGGTCCACATCACTGACCACAATGTTGGCTTCCTTGTAGTCTGCGCGAGATTTGTGAGGGTCACGAGGAAGGGAAAATCTCCTGAGTAGAGGCTTCAAACACCTTAAAAACAAACTGCCTCTAAATCCCCATGAGAATGTATAAACTCAACGTTTACTCCCAGGAACACGTTGGCCTATAGAAGTAAGCCATCACTACCTCTATCCATATGTCAACCAGGTGCTAAGCAGAGCACCTTAAGTCACTATCTCTGAGAATGCCCAAATCTTTGAATAGTAGAACTAAAACCTCCACTGTTTTTTGCTTTTTCATCAAGTCCACATGAGAAGAGAATGCATGTCTTTCTATTATAATATCTTGTATACTACCAGGCATTGTGCTTGTAAGTTTTTACAGAGTTCTCACTTTCTTTGGTAGGCTTCTCACCTTCTCACCTTATGTTCCAAATGATCCCATTTTACAAACATGTCTGACAACAAAAACAACAACAAAATTCTATGGTATACACCATGGTATACACCATAGGCAAGGAACTATTAAGTGTATTACATGTGACTTATGGCAAAGATGGAGGTGTAGGTAGATACATCTTGCCTCCTCACACAACCAAAAGAAGGACAACAACAAATTTAAAAACAAAAAATAACCAGAACTGACCCCAAATTGAACTGTATGGAAGTCCAATAACCAAGGAGTGAAACAAGAAACGTTCACTCAGACCAGCAAGAGGGGTGGAGATGGGCAGCCAGACAAAAAAGCCTCGTGGCAAGGTGGTGGCTGGAGGACTGGGACAGGCAAGGTGGGGGCTGGCAGAGTAGGCGGTCTCACATTTTTGTGAGGATAAACTGGGGAGAACAACTGGGGAGTGAGACAAACCACACAACCCAGGGTTCCAGTGTGGGGAGTCTCAAAACCTCTGACTGAAAAACAAACAAACAAACAAACAAACTATGGGGTTTGAAGCAGTGGGAGAAACTCCCAGCCTCGCAGGAGAGTTCGTTGGAGAGACCCACAGGGTCCGAGAACATACACAAACCCACACACCTGGGAATCGACACCAGAAGGGCTCAATTTGTTTGTGCACATAGGGGAAAGTGACTGAAAGCTGGCAGAGAGATGAGCAAGCAGCATTGTTCCCTCTCAGATCCCTCCCCCCACATACAGTGCCACAACGCAGCAACCTGGGTTACCCAGCCCTGGGGAGTACCTAAGGCTCTGCCCCTTACTACATAGCCAGGGCACCAAGACAAAAAAAATGGCCCAAATGACAGCACAGATCAAAGCTCCAGAAAAAATTCAACTAAGCCACTAAGAGATAGTCAACCTATCAGATGCGCAGTTCAAAACACTAGTAATCAGGATGCTCACATAATTGGTTGAGTATGGTTGCAAAATAGAGGAAAAAGTGAAAGCTATGAAAAGTGAAATAAAGGAAAATGTACAGGGAACCAACAGTGCCAAGAAGGAAATTGGGACTCAAATCAATGATTTGGACCAGAAAGAAGCAATAAAGAATCAAGCAGAATAGAACAAAGAAACAAGAATTCAAAAAAAATGAGGAGAGGCTTAGGAACCTTCAGGAAAACTTTAAACATTCCAGAATTTGAATCATAGGGGTGCCAAAAGGAGAAGAGGAAGAGCAAGAAATTGGAAACTTATTTGAAAAAATAATGAAGGAGAAATTCCCCAATCAGAAAAAGGAAATAGACTTCTAGGAAGTCCAGGAAGCTCAGAGAGTCCCAAAGAAGTGAACCCAAGGAAGCACACACCAAAGCACATCATAATTACATTAGCCAAGATTAAAGATAAGGAGAGAATCTTAAAAGCAGTAAGAGAAAAGGAGACAGTTACCTACAAAGGAGTTCCCATAAGATTAACAGCTGATTTTTCAAATCAAGAAACCTTGTAGACAAGAAGGGGCTGGAAATAAATATTCAAAGTCATGAAGGGCAAGGACCTACATCCAAGATTACTCTACACAGTAAAACTGTCATTTAGAATGGGAGGGCAGATAAAGTGCTTGACAGATAAAGTCAAGTTAAAGGAGTTCATCATCACGAAACCCTTATTATATGAAATGTTAAAGGGACTTATATAAGAAAAAGAAGAAGACAAAAAATATGAACAGTAAAATGAGGAGAAACTCACAACTATCGATTACCTAACATAAAAAAAAACTAAGCAAACAACTAGAACAGGAACAGAATCACAGAAATGGAGATCATATGGAGGGTTATCAGCAGGCAGGGGAGGGAGGAGAATGGGGAGAAAGGTACAGGGAATAAGTAGCATAAATAGTAGGTAGAAAATAGACAGGGGTAGGTTAATAATAGTATAGGAAATGTAGAAGCCAAAGAACTTGTATGTATGACACATGGACATGAACTAAGAGAGGGGTAATGAGGGTGAGAGGGGGTGTGCCGGGTGGAGGGGAAAAAAGGGGGGGATGGGATAAATGTAATAGCATAATCAATAAATATATTTTAAAAAGTGTATTAAATGTGTTAACATATATAATTATTAAAACAATTCAATACGTAGATTTATGAGTATCCCCATTTAAAGTTGAGCAAAAGAAAACACAGAAAGACCACACACAGTACAGCTGTAAATACAGCTGTAAGTGGAAGGTGGCATATTACGTAACTACCGCAGCAGGCTGTGTGGCGAGAAGCACGTCGCAGTTGGTCTTCATAGAACTGGAGAGGTCATAGCTGCATTCCCTGTGCGGTGTCAGTTAAGCAATTGGTTGAAATACCACAAATCTTAGTAAGCCGGAGGCTCCATAGGTGCAAAAAAAACGAGAGAAGCCTGGGTTACTTGAGAGGTGTAATTGTAAGAGGGGTAGCTCTGCCTTGGCAGAAGTAAATCTTTAAAGAAGTTCTGACTCGTTACTAACTGTTGAGAAAGGCCCTGGAAATGATTAGTCTTGGTTGCGATTTGGCCATGAGGCACTGAACCATAAAATGAGATTTTGGCAGAACATGTAAGTAAAAGCATACATTTGAAAGCATACATTGAGTTAGTGTTTCCCTCTTAATTCACCAGCACATCAGAAACATCATTATTTTTTTTAACTTCAAAAACCTCTGCTAAGAATGGTTTTATTCCAGTTAGCAATGAATAACATAAGCTCAGGGGTTAAGTGACATTGCCAGGTCACACGCCTGTGTGTGGCAGAGCAACTTTTTCCCCTGAACCACGCTGAACCTTGAAAGACTGTCCTCTGCCCAGTTCCAGGAGGGCTTTTTCCTGGATCATTTACTGCAGAGCGGGGTGGCATATTTGCAAAGCTTGGGAGGGAAATGGTTCAAGACCATAAGGCTGTGCCCAGGAGATAAGACTTCATGTCCTCAGAAGGGCTGAAAGTTCAGGCCTGTTGTCTCAGGGCTCAGATAGCACCCCACGGTAGCCCTCCCAACCCCGCATGCACAGGGACTCCTGTGGGTTACTCACTGAGAAAGAATTCTGTTCCTGAACTTAAAATTTTATCCCAGAGACACGGGATCCCAGGGGAATACCTCGGTTTCTCTTCTTCCCTTAACATCCTGCCCACAGACAGAGCTCCTCTGGGGCTCCTTTCCTGATCCTCACTCCTGTCTCCCTGGCTCTCCCTCCTCTGTCTCCTGTGCTTCCTTCACTCATCTTCCTTCCCTCTATTTCACCAACCTGTCACTTCCCCCTCAAGGTTTGTTCTGTCCTCTTCACTCACTGTTTCTTACTTGACCACTTAGGCTGAACTCTAAGTCACCTAATCTTTAGCAGGAAGTTTGACAAGCAGTGCATAGCCCTTGGGTGTTCTCCTGTTATCCTGTGAACCACAAACATACTGACCCCCTTGGCTTCTCCACAGGTGCTTGATTGATTTTGTCTCTAATAGCACCTAACAGTATTTCAGTTCTGTGGTTCTCAGTGCTGGTGATGATGTGGGGCCTTTTCCCCACAGCTTACAGTCATGTCTCCATGGCCACAGTCAGAGCCCTCGGGGACCCAGAGAGGAGGGCAAAGGCCCTGTAAGAATATTCAGGGACACAGTCTATCCTGCCATTAAGCTTGCATGTATTGAGCATCTATGATGTTACTCAGATTGTTGATTTCAGTGGAGATGATGCCTGGACCATAAAGACTGCTTTTTCAATTCATAGCTAAATTTTTAAAAAATTACTCTATAAGGTAACTATATATATCAGATTGTATATATATATAATGTAAATATATCTTTCTATAATATATCAGACTGTGTTGTATGCAGTCAGGTGTGCTTTACTGCAACATTAAGTCTCATTAGTGCCTCAGTGCATCTGGAATGACAGGAAGCCGGTAGCAGAGTTTCACCCAGGGCCCTGAGACATGTGCATATCATTAATGTATTAATGTGTGAATATGCTTTATGGAAGGAGTTCTTTATGGTACTAAAATCTATCCACTCCTGTGCATAAAGAGATATGAGCTGCTGCCTGACTGGTCAGAATACAAGGGGCTCTTTGTTAGTCTATTTCTATCTATGTGCATCTCGTCACAAATTTTTTAATACATAATTCTGAATACATATTGCCAGTCTGGAATTATGCTTTGTCTGTAGCATCACCCCATGTCTGTATTCTAACCCTATGGTTTCCATTGGCAAACATCAATGGGACTCTCATAACAGTGTTCTCAAGGCACTGAACCTTTGTTGAGTGATCACCAGTCCTTCAGGTTCACTAGATACTTCTATGGAGTTATGAAAGACTTATAAAATGACTTAAAAGACTCATTTTAAAGATTTTTATTTATTTATTTATTTTAGACAGAGGGAAAGGGAGGGAGAAAGAGAGGGAGAGAAACGTCAATGTGTGTTTGCCTCTTGTTCACCCCCTACTGGGGACCTGGCCTGCCACCCAGGCATGTGCCCTAACTGGGAATTGAACCAGTGATGCTTTGCTTTGCAGTCTGGTGCTCAATCCACTGAGCCACGCCAGCCAGAGCAATAAAGACTTATTTTAATATCTGGCCCAGTTCATGGTCTTAGTGGTCTGTATATCAACAGAACACCTCTCTAGACAAAAAGAAATGTTCTTTGGCAGCTGTGATAAACCATGACATAAATTCAAGGTTATTATTGACACACTTGGTTTTATTGAGGGTCCCTTGTTTGCCCCACACGGAGTGGGCTGCTGTGGGAAGGAGAGCAGCAGCAGTAGCTGCCTGGGCAACACCCTTGCAGTCTCCTTCTCTCTCTCTCTTCTTGTGTATCCAGCAGCTGTTAGGAAAACATGGAGAGCACAATGATTGAAAATCATTCACTAAAAATTAACATTTCATATAATCACATTAAGATAAAAATTCAACAATGGAAAATTAGTAAAGATGTAAAAGTTGTCCTATGAATTTGGCTTCCATTTACTCAGAACACATGCTCAGGAATGGGCAGACCTTGTATACAAGGGACTTTGTTGTTCACTTTGAGGAGTCTCCTGTCACTTAGTGGCAGGCAAAAAGCTTGATAAATGTTTCAAAGAAAATCAATCTCTCTCTCTCTCTCTCTCTGTATCTGTCTCTCTCTCTCTCCTTATGTATGCTTGAATAAGAGAACCTGACACAGGAACTTCATCCACTCATAGTTTATTTTATTAGCAAAACAGATCATACATCATGACTAAGGGATTTATTGCAGGGATGAAAGTTTAGTACGACATACACAAATCAATAAATGTGATATACCACATAAACAAAATGAAGGATAAAAACACATGATCGTATCAAAGGATGCAAAAAAGCATTTGGCAAAATCTAGCACTCATTTATGATAAAAATTCTCAGCAAAGTAAAAATGGAGGTGTAAAGCATAGTGATCAGACAATCATACTCGACACATAATATTCCCTCCAAATATTCAGAACCCACCGAAGACTATGCATAGTTATTATAGTATTGTTGATTATATTCCCTACATTGTACTTTATGTCCCTGTGACTATTTTGTAACTACCAATTTGTACTGCTTACACATAATTTCTGAGTACCACTCTCTCATTTAATATATAACAAAAATGATTCCTCTTGACTAGAAATTAATTTCATTATTTTAATTACATACTCTGCAAAAATTGAGCATTAATATTTTAGATGTACAGTTGCTTTATTTGTGCCCCATGCTCACTAGTAATCATTTGGAATTAGCTCAGACAGGTTCTCTGTTTCACTGATGACAACATTCACTAGTTTTATGCAAGGTGTAAAACAGCTGACAGTTATTGGTTGCCAGGATGTTCAGCCAATATAAAACAAAACAAGACAAGAAAAAACAAAACAAAACCAGTAGCCAGGAACTGAAGCTGTAAAGTTTGTTTGGCCAACTCACAGAACTCAGAGTAATGCCACCGGTACTTTTAGTTGAATGAGTGTATTTGAATACACAATGAATATCCACTGAGCACATGCTTAGCACCTTGCACTGTGTTTAGTGTTTTATGTGGCTTAGTACATGGCTTATTTCATGTCATGCAAAAAAGGGAGTGAAACAAGAAGCAGTCGAATCTCATACACATGTCTTTCTGATATTTGACCATTTATTTTAGTGTTGTTTGGAAACTATCCCAGCCAAATTATCAAGTTTATAATCTCATAGCTCTTTCCCAGACAGGGAAAGTAAATGTCATGCTCTTGATGGGGGCAGAGAGAGTAATTGGAGTATACTACTGTGAATCTGTTTAGTTTTAATGCTGTAGATGACAGGGTTCATAAAAGGAGGGAAAAGGAAATATACGTAGCTCATTGCGATGTGTACTAGGTAGGGGACATTCTTCCCAAATCTGTGGATAAATGTCAAGCCAATAACGGTGACATAAAAGACCAAGATGCAGCATATATGGGAAACACAAGTGTTGAGGGCCTTGGACCTACTTCCTCCAGAAGCAATGCCCATGACAGTCTTAAATATCAAAATATAAGAGCAAAAGATTATCAGGAAGTCCAGTAAAACCATAGAAAAAGCCACTACAACAGGATAGAGGTGATTGAAGGTGATGTCAGCACAGGCTAGTTTGATAATATCCTGATGGAGGCAGAATGCGTGAGAGAGGACATGGGATCTACAATAGGAGAACCAATAAAGAGGCAATATTGGGGGCAAGATGAGAACAAATCCCCTCATAAAAACTCCCATTCCAATCTTTATCACCTGGGTGTTAGTAAGAATGGAAATATATCTCAGTGGTTTGCAGATGGCAATGAACCGATCATAGGACATGGCTAGCAAAATTCCAGACTCAGTGACAGAAAGGCTATGAATGAAGTAGGCTTGGAGAAAGCAGGCACCATGGCTGATTTCCCTGTAATTCATCCACAGCACACACAGCACCGTAGGCATTGTAACTAAGGTCACCCCCAGATCTGCGGTGGCCAGCATGGCTAAGAAATAGTACATGGGCTCATGGAGGTTATGATCAGCCCTAATGAGAAATATGAGAATGCCATTACCTAGAAGTATG
>PVJI01028281.1:0-16689 GCA_004026765.1 Micronycteris hirsuta
TCCCTTCGCTCTGCACCTTCTGGCTCACCAAACTGGATGAGTGTATCTTCTTTAATTCCTTGGTTGTCGGACTTCCTCTCAATATGATTTTCTGTCAGATCTGGCTGTTTTTGGATGTGTAGATTTCTGTTTTTTTTCCCTTGTTTGGCTGTGCGAGGCGGTACGGTGCATTCACCTATGCCGCCATCTTAGGAAGTCATCTCCTCAGGTGTTTTCAACAGGTGGTCCGGGGCTTTATTTCCCCACCATTGTGGGTTGCAATGGTGGGCCTCGCGGTCTGCTCTGCTCCCCAGCTCCTTCTCCCAGTCTATCTTCACACAGAAGAGGGACTGCCTGGTCCAACAGTCTCAATCACACTGCTTCCCACTGACCTCTACAGGTGCACTGGCTGCGGGCTTCCCTGATTGCTCTGGCCGCGTTTTGGCCAGGTGTGCCCACAGTGAGTCTCTCCAGGTAAACTGCCCTCTTGCTGCACACGCTCTCTGCCCAGCTCTGCCCCACTTACCAGTCTGGATGAACGTCCTCTCTAACTTCTTGGGTGTAGGACTTACACTCAGTTCGATTCTCTGTCCATTCTGGTTGTTTGTTTTGCTATTCAACTTGTTGTTTATCCTCTCTGGTTGTTAGCGGTGGTACAGTGTGTCCACCTACACATCCATCTTGGCTGGAAGTCCTATGTTTTGTTTCTAAATTGGTTGTTATCCTTCTTTTGGTTGTGTGATGAAGCAAAGCATATCTACCTATGCCTCCATCTTGGCTGGAAGTAGCCAGTGCTGGACAAGAACTTCTTTTTCCACATTTATTGGTTTTACTTTTTTAATATATTTTATTGATTGTGCTTTACAGTTGTCCCATTTTTCCCTCCTTTATTTCCCGCCTTGCAACCCTCTCCTACCCATATTTCCCCACCTTAGTTCATGTCTGTGGGCCGTGCATATAAGTTCTTTGACTTCTACATTTCCTATACTATTCTTAACCTCTCCTTGTCTATTTTTACCTACTATTTATGCTTCTTATTCCCTACACATTTTTCCCCATTCACCCCCTCCCCCTCTCCACTGATAACCCTCCATGTGATCTCAATTTCTGTGATTCTGTTCTAGTTCTACTTGTTTGCTTAGTTTGTTTTGGGTTGTTTTTTTTTTTAGGTTCAGTTATTGACAGTTGTGAGTTTGTTGTCATTTTACTATGTAAAGTTTTGATCTTCTTTTCTTTAGATAGTCCCTTTAACATTTCATGTAATAAGGGCTTGGTGATGATGAACTCCTTTAACCTGACCTTATCTGGGAAGCACTTTATCTGCCCTTCCATTCTAAATGATAGCTTTGCTGGATAGAGTGATCTTGGATGTAGGTCCTTCCCTTTCATGACTTCAAATAGTCTGTCTCGCTCCCCAGTTGTTCCTCCCGGTTTATCTGCAGGCAAAAATGGGACTACACAATCTGCCAGCCTCCACCTTACCTGATCTGCAAGCTGCCACCTGCCATGAGTCTTCTCTGCCCTGTCTGCTCATCCCTACCCCTCCCACCAATCTATGAGTGTTTCTACTTTAACTCCTTGGTTGTCAGGCTTCCATACATTTTTATTTTCTAGCAGTCCTAATTGGTTTTTTTTGTTTTGTTTTTAAATTTGTTGTTGTGTTTCTTTTGGTTTTGGTAGGAGGTACAGTGTATTTACCTACACCTCCATCTGGGCCTGGCTGTAAATCATATACCAGTTTCAGGAAACCAATTTTGTGGCCATACATGGTAAACAATTTTATGTGTGAGTTCCAAGTAACTTTTTTATTTAATTTAATTTAATAATTTAATGTATTGGACTGACATAGGTTAATCAAATCATATAGCTTTCAAGTGTACAATTCTATAATATATCATCTCTATATTGTATTGTGTGTTTGCCACCCAAACTAGTTTCCTTCTATTACCATTTATCCCCACTTTACCTTCTTTTCTACCTCCCCCCACCTACCTATCTCTTTGGTAGTAACCATACTGTTATCAGCATCTGTGGTATTTTTTTCTTAATCCCTTTACCTTTTTAAGCCAGCTACCCAAAGTCTCCCCCCTCTAACAACTGTCAGTTTGTTCTATGTACCCGTGCTTCTGCTTCTATTTTCTTTGTTAAATTGTTTTCTTGATTATACTCCACATATAAATGAGATCACTTCTGGGAATATACCCAAAGAAACACAAAACAGTAATCCAAAAGGATATATGCACCCTGTAATGTTCATTGCAGTGTTATCTACATTAGTCACTATCTGGAAACAGCCCAGGTGCCCATTACAGGATGACTGGATAAAAAACCTGTGGTATATTTACACAGAGGAATACTACTCAGCCATAAAAAGCAAGAAAATTTTAGCTTTTGTGAAAACATTGATGTAATTGGAAATTGTTATGCTAAATGAAATAAGCCATTCAGAGAAAGACAAAAGCATGTGATCTCACTTGCATGTGGAATATTTGCCCATTTTTAAATTGAATAGTTTCTTTTATTTTTGGTGTTGTTTATGTTCCAGTTAAAGGTGAGATTATATGGTTTTTGTCCCTCATTGCCTGGCTTATTTCACTTAACATAATGCTCTCCAGTTCCATCCATGCTGTCACAAAGGGTAGGACCCCCTTCTTTCTCTCTGCTATGTAGTATTCCATTGTATAAATGTACCATAGGTTTTTTTGATCCACTCATTTACTGGTGTGCACTTAGGTTGCTTCCAGCACATGGCTATTATAAATTGTGCTGCTATGAACATTGGGATGCATAGGTTATTATGGATTGGTGTTTCAGGGCTCTTAGGATATAATCCAAGCAGTAGAATTCCTAGGTCAAAAGGCAGTTCCATTTTTAGCTTTCTGAGGAAATTCCATACTGTTTTCCACAATGGCTACAACAGCCTTCATTCCCACCAACAGTGCACTAGGGTTCCCTTTTCTCTGCATCCTCTCCAACACTTGTTTGTGGATTTGTTTATGATGGCCATTCTGACCAGTGTGTAGTGATATCATATTGTGGTTTAATTTGCATCTCTCTGATGGCCAGTGATGCTGAGCATCTTTTCATATGTCTCTGGGCCTTCTGTATGTCCTAGGAGAACTGTCTGTTCAAGTCCTTTCCCCATTTTTTAATTGGGCTTTTTGTCTTCCTGGAGTGGAGTCATGTGAGTTCTCTATATATTTTGGAGATGAAACCCTTGTCCGAGGTTTCGTTGGCAAATGTTTTCCCATATAGTTGGTTCTCTTTTAATTTTAATGCTGTTTTCTTTAGCCATGCAGTAACTTTTTAATTTGATGAAGTGCCATTTGTTTATTCTCTCCTTTATGTCCCTTGCTTTAGGGGACCTATGATTGAGGATGTTGTTGTGTGGAATTTTGGAGATTTTCCTGCTGATATTTTCATCTACGACTTTCATGGTGTCACGACTTATATTTAAGTCTTTTATCCACCTCAAATTTATTTGTCTGTGTGCTGTAAGTTGGTGCTCGAGTTTCATTTTTTTGCATGTAGCTGTCCAGATCTCCCAACAACATTTGTTGAAGAGGCTATTTTTACCCTATCTTATGCATCTTCTCCCTTTGCCAAATATTAATTTACCATAGAGACTTAGTTTTATTTTTGGGCTCTCTATTTTGTTCCATTGATCTATGTGTCTGTTGTTATGTCAGTACCAGGCTGTTTTGATTACAGTAGCCTTGTAATACAGTTTGATATCAGGTATTGTGATCCCTCCTGCTTTGTTCTTCTTTCTCAAAATTGCTGCAGCTATTTGGGGTCATTTATGGCCTCATATATATTTCTGAAATGTTCATTCTATATTTGTAAAATATATCATTGGTTCTTTAATAAGGATTGCGTTGAATCTATAAATCGATTCCGGTAGTATGGCCATTTTGATGATGTTAATTCTTCCAATCCATGAGCATGGTAAATGCTTCCATTTGTTTGTGTCTTCCTTAATTTCTTTTCTCAGTGCTGTATAGTTTTCTGAGTACAGGTCTTTTACCTCCTTGGTTAGGTTTATTCCTAGGTACTTTATTTTTCTTATTGCTATACCAAATGGGATTTTTCCCCTGATTTCTGTTTCTGATATTTCATTGTCGGTGTACAAAAATTCCTTTGATTTCTGAGTATTGACTTTGTATCCCACTGTTTTGCCAAATTCATTTATTTGGTCAAGTAGTTTTTTGGTGGCATCTACAGGATATTCTATGTACACTATCATGTCATCTGCAAACAATGATAGTTTTACTTCTTCCTTTCCAATTTGGATGCTTTTATTTCTTTTTCTTGTCTGATTGCTGTGGCTAGGACTTCCAGTACTATGTTGAATAGGAGTGGTGATAGTGGACAACCTTGTCTTGTTCCTGATCTTAGTGGGAAAGATTTTAGTTTTTGTCCATTGAGTATGATGTTGTCTGTAGGTCTCTCATAAATGGACTTTATTATGTTGAGAAATGCTCCCTCAATTCCCACTTTGGTAAATGTTTTTATCATAAATGGGTGCTGTACCTTATAAAATGCTTTTTCTGCATCTATTGATATGATCATGTAGTTTTTGGTTTGGTTTTGTTTATGTGGTGTATTATGTTTATTGATTTGCAAATATTGTACCATTCTTGCATCCTTGGGATGAATCCCACTTGATTATGGTGTATGATCTTATTAACGTATTGTTGGATGTCATTTGCTAATATTTTGTTGAGGATTTTAGCATCAATGTTCATCAGAGTTATTATCCTGAAGCTTTCTTTCTTTATTATGTCTTTATATGGTTTTGGGATTAGGATGATGCTGGCTTCATAAAAAGAGTTTGGGAATCTTCCATCTTCTTGAATTTTTTGGAATAATCTGTGGAGGATGGGGGTTAGCTCTCCCTTAAATGCTTTGTAAAATTCTCCTGTGAAACCATCTGTCCAGGGCATTTGTGTGTTGGAAGTTTTTTGATTAGTGTTTCAATTTCATCAGCTGTTATTGGTCTGTACAGGCTTTCTGCTTCTTCTTCACTGACTTTCGGAAGATTATATTTTTCTTTTTTTTTTTAGATTTTATTTTTATTTATTTTTAGAGAGAGAGGGAAAGGGAGGAAGAGAGGGAGAGAAACAGCAATGTATGGTTGCCTCTCACATGGCCCTCACGGGGACCTGGCCCGCAACCCAGGCATGTGCCCTGACTGGGAATCGAACCGGGATCGCTTGGTTCCCAGCCCGCACTCAATCCACTGAGCTACACCAGCCAGGGGAAGATTATATTTTTCTAAAAATTTGTCCATTTCACCTAGGCTATCAAATATCTTGGCATATAGTTCTTCATAGTAATTTCTTACAGTCCTTTGTATTTCTGTGGCATCAGTTGTAATCTCTCTTTCATTTCTGATTGTGTTTATTTGGGTCCTGTCCCTTTTTTTCTTGATGATCCTGCTTAAAGGCTAGTCAATTTTGTTTATCTTTTCAAAGAACCAGCTCCTAGATTCATGGATTCTTAGAATTGTGCTTTTAGTCTCTATGTCATTTAATTCTTCTCTGATCTTGGTTATTTCCTTCCTTCTACTTGCTCTGGGCTGTCTCTGTTGTTGTTCCTCAAGTTCTTGTAGGCATAGAGTTAGGTTGTTTTTTTGAAATGTTTCTATCATTTTTGGTTGGCCTGCATCTCTGTGAACTTCCCTCTGAGGACTGCCTTCGCTGTGTCCCATAAATTTTGGATTGTTTTCAGTTCAAGTTCATTTGTTTCAAGAAACTTTTTTATTTCTTCCCTAATCTCATTCTTGACCCATTCATTGTTTAATAGCATGTTATTCAGTCTCCATGATTTTGAGTCTTTTGGGGTCTTTTCCTTAGCGTTGGTTTCTAATTTCAGACCCTTGTGGTCACAGAAAATACTTGGTATGATTTCAATTTTCTTGAATTTGTTGAGGCTTGTTTTGTGTCCCATCATATGGTCTATCTTTGAAAATGTTCCATGTGCATTTGAAAAGAATGTGTATTTAGCTTCTTTGGGGTTAAAGGCCCTATATATATCAGTTAAGTCCATTTTTTCTAGGGCATTGTTCAATGCCACAATATCTTTGCTGATATTTTGTTTGAAGGATCTGTCCATTTTTGACAGTGGGGTGTTGAAGTCCCCTACTATAATTGTGTTGCTATCAATGTCTTTCTTGAAGTCCTCCAAGATTTTCTTTATGTATTTGGGTGCTCCTGTGTTGGGTGCATATATATTTACAATATTTATGTCTTCTTGGCAGATTCTTCCCTTGAGTATTATGAAGTGTCCTTCTGGATCTCTCTTTATGGCCCTTTCTGTGAAGTCTATTTTGTCAGATATGATTATTGCTACCCCAGCTCTTTTTTCTTGTCCGTTTGCTTGGAAAAGTTGTTTCCAGCCCTTCACTTTCAGTCTGTGTAAGTCTTTTGTCCTGAGGTGGGTCTCTTGTAGGCAGCATATGTGTGGGTCGTGCTTTCTTATCCATTCCGCTATTCTATCTTTTAATTGGAGCATTTAATCCATTTACGTTTAAGGTTATTATTGATAGGTACTTATTCATTGCCATTTTTTTGTACTTGTGTTCCTCTCTCTCTCTCTCTTTCCCTTCCTTTCCTTAAATCAGTCCCTTTAGCATCTCTTGCAGAGCTGGTTTGGAGGAGGTGTATTCTTTTAGACTTCTTTTGTCTGGGAAGCTCCTTATTTGGCCATCTATCTTGATTGAGAGCCTTGCTGGGTAGAGTAGTCTTGGTTGCAGGCCTCTGGTTCTCATTACTTGGAATATTTCTTGCCATTCTCTTCTGGCTTGGAGTGTTTCCATTGAGAATTCAGCTGCTAACCTTATCAGGGCTCCCTTGTATGTTACTTCCTCTTTCTGCCTGGCTGCCTTTAGGATTTTCTCTTTGTCTTGGAATTTTGCCATTTTAATGATGATGTGTCTTGAAGTGGGCCTGTTAGGGTTCCTTTCGATTGGGACTCTCTGTATTTCCTGGATTTGTGTGGCTTTTTCTCTCATCAGATTAGGGAAGTTTTCCATCATTACTTTTTCGAATAGGTTTTCCATCCCTTGCTGCTCTTCCTCTCCTTCTGGTATCCCTATTATACGTATATTATTATGTTTCATGTTGTCCTGCATTTCCCTTAATACCTCTTCATTCTTTCTGAGTCTCTTTTCCTGTCCTTGCTCTTTTTGAGTGTTTTTTTCAATCTTGTCCTCCAGCTCACTAATCCGATCCTCTGCCTCATTGAGCCTGCTTTTGATTCCTTCTATTATGTTGTTTAGTTCAGATATTGTATTCTTCATTTCCTCTTGGCCCTTGTGAATAGTTTCTATTTCCTTTTTCATGTTGACATAGTTTGCAATGAGTTCATTATAATTTCCCTGTAGTTTCTGGTAATTTTCTGTGAGCTCGTTGAGCTTCTTGAGCTTCTTTAGCTTCCTGATAACCAATGCTTTGAACTCAATATCTGATAGTTGGCTTGCCTCCGTTTCATTTATCATTCTTTCTGGGGCTTCCTCCTTTCCTTTCTTTGAGGACTGTTTCTTTGTCTTCCCATTGTTTTTGAGACTCTTCTTGCCAGCCTCTGTTTCTTAAATTGATCTCTCAAGTTCTCTGGAGCAGCAAAGTTAATTTTGTGTCACTGTCTCTGTTTTTTGGGCTGACCCTTGTCTGAGTCCCACTCTATTCTCTTCACAACTCCAGGTTTTAATGTCTCACCTGTGGATAAAGAAGAGAGGTGGAGGGAGAAAAAGAAGAAAAAAATAGAAAAAGAAAAAATAATAAAATAAAAATTAAAAAATAAGAAATCAAAAGAGGAAAAGACTAGGAATACTAAATGAAGGGAAGGTAGAAGGAATTAAAAAAAATAAAGAAGGACAGATAGGAAGAAGGGTGGGGAAAAACAAACAGAAAACAAAAGAACAAAAACAAAATAAACAAAAAAACTTTTATTGGCTGGCTTTAAAAGTATCTGGTCAGGTCTGCTCCTCTGGTCCTCCTGTCTGCGATAGGCTGGGAAGATATCAGGTTTCCTCTTCTCCCTTCCTGAGATGCACTCTTAGCTGCCGTCCTGCGTCCGGCCCTGTTGCTAGGAATTGACAGCACCCCTTCTGGGCTGCCTGGCCTCAACACTGAGTCAAGAGTTAGTGAGGACTGTGGCTCCCCTCAGTGGGGCTCTATCAGGCTCCTCTGCTTTTCTTCCACGGATGCAGTTGACCCTGTAGGTCTCTGATTACAGGGGCTAGGTTGTCAGCTATTTGTCCTGGGTCCTCCAGGCATGAGCTCCGTGCACCTGTGTTCGTGGACCCCTTTTTTCTCTGGATTCAGCACCTGCGAGCCACCAGCCCAGGTGCGCACAGTCCC
The DNA here is from genome assembly GCA_004026765.1 of Micronycteris hirsuta. Classification (NCBI taxonomy): domain Eukaryota; kingdom Metazoa; phylum Chordata; class Mammalia; order Chiroptera; family Phyllostomidae; genus Micronycteris; species Micronycteris hirsuta. Next base: position 8,343 of record PVJI01028281.1, read on the forward strand.
CAGCTGCCCGTGATTGGCTTTGCAGGGCACGCCCAGGCCCAGAGCCCCTGGCCACAAGCTGTTCCCACCTCTTCTTGAGTGGGCAGCCGCAGGCCTCGGGTCTCCAGGTTAGTGCAATCTCCAATGCCTCTTGCTCGGAGCGCCAGCCGCCAGGGACTGATCCCCAGGTGTGAATCAACTTTCGGATTGCTGGGGACAGAGCCTCTCCAAATAGCCGGGAAGTGCCTGTTTTGGCCACTCACACATCCCAATCCAGCTCCCTCCCCAGGATCTTGCAATAGACCCGGCAGCTGTCAAGACTGGAGCTGCAGTCCTCCCAGCTCCTTGCTGGTCCCGAGGGACCCCTTCGTTCCGAAGCAGACTCCCTACCATCTGATCTTTCAATTTCTTGTGTAATCTTGGTCGCCAATCTTCTTATATGCTGGAATACAGCTGAGTGATCACTCTGCTCCTCCGAAAATTGGCCAGATGTCTCTCCAGGGGGCAGGAGGAAGCGGAACCCATTCCCTCCTATTCCGCCACCATTTTCTCCTCCCCAATTTTCAATACTTGTCTAGACTAGGTTTGAACCTCTACAATTCAAACCATATAATGCAAACCATTAAAGAAAGCCATCCGTCATTGTTTCATCATCCAAGAACTGGATATCAGATGTATTGAGATTATGATCTGTTTCAAATAGCTGCTTCCCACTTAATTTATTTTTTCCTGCTTGTTCTTCTTTCATTCATTTCTGTTTAATTTCCAAGAGTTCTGCATCAAACTTGGCTTTCTAATTTAAGAAATTCTAACTTGTAACAGGAATGCATGAAATAATTGCATTTCAGCTTCTTCTGCTTCTTTTTCTTTCTGTTTCTTTTCTACTTCTCTTCTAGTTTTTATTTGATCCACTCTTTCGTATAATTTTTCTTCCACAGCTGTCACTAAAGTAAAGATCATCACCATACCAAGGTTTTCTTCTGCTGCTGTCTGTGCCTCCTCCTGCCTGCAGCAGCGGCGGTGAATCCTCGCAGTCCGCAGTAGGAGTAGCATCGGATGCCTCGGCGGGCCCTGCAGGCCGTGAGCAGGTGCTAGAACCAGGGAGGCAACACCAGGATGCCAATGAGAAAAGCAAAGACCCCTTAGGAGCCTCCTTTGCTGATGTATCCTGGCAAGCAGGAGCTGCAAGGTCTCTTTTGAGAAATCAGCTGACAGTCTTATGGGAACTCCTTTGTAGGTGATTGTCTCCTTTTCTCTTGCTGCTTCTAAGATTCTCTCCTTATTTTTAATCTTGGGTAATGTCATTATGATGTGCCTTGGTTGTTCCTCTTTGGGTACAACTTCTTGGGGACTCTGTAAGCTTCCTGGACTTCCTGGAAGTCTATTTCCTTCACCAGATTGGGGAAGTTCTCGTTCATTATTTTGTTCAAATAAGCTTTCAATCCCTTGGTCTTCCTCTTCTCCTTCTGGCACCCCTATGACTCAGATGTTGGGACATTTACAGATGTCCCAGAGGTTCCTAATCCTCTCTTCATTTTTTTGAATTCTTGTTTCTTCATTCTTTTCTGGTTGAGTGTTTTTTTCTTTCTTGTGGTCCACACCGTTGATTTGAGTCCCAGTTTCCTTCCTATCCTTATTGGTTCCCTGTACATTTTCTTTTATTTCACTTGGCATAGTCTTCATGTTTTCATCTAATTTGCAACCAAATTCAACCAATTCTGTGAGCATCCTGATTACCAGTGTTTTGACCTGTGCATCTGATAGGTTTGCTATCTCTTCATTGCTTAGTTGTATTTTTCTGCAGCTTTGATCTGATCTTTCATTTGGGCCATATTTTTGTTCTCAGTGTGCCTGTTGTCTGTATGATATTTTTAATGTATTGCTATATTCGGTTTGCTAATATTTTGTTGAAGAATTTTGCATCCATGTGTATCAGGCATATTGAGCCATAATTTTCTTTCTTTGTAATGTCTTTATCTCTTTTTGGAATTAGGATAATGATAGCTTGATAAAATGAACTTGAGTGTCTTCCCTCCTCTTGATATATTTCAAATAGTTAAAGAAAGAGGTTTTAGTTCTTTTTAAATTTAAAAAAATTATTTATTTTTATAGACCCAGGGAAATGGAGAGAGAGGGAAAGAAACATCAATGTGTGGGTGCCTCTCACATGGCCCCTACTGGGGACCTGGCCCACAACCCAGGAATGTTCCCTGAGTGGGAATCAAACCAGCAACCATTTGGTTCTTAGGACAGTGCTCAATCCACTAAACTACACCGGCCAGGGTGAGAGGTTTTAGTTCTTCTTTGAATGTTTAGCAAATTTCATCCGCAAAGCCATCTAGTCCAGAACTTTTATTTGTTGGAAGATTTTTATTTTTTAAAGATTTTATTTATTTATTTTTAGAGAGAGGTTAAGGGATGGAGAAAGAGAGGGAGAGAAACATCAATGAGTGGTTGCCTCTCATGCACCCACTACTGGGGACCTAGCCCACATCCCAGGCATGTGCCCCAAATGGGAATCAAACCTCCAACCCTTTGGTTCATGGGCCCATGCTCAATTCACTGAGCTATACAAGCTAGGTGCAAGATTTTTATTACTGTTTCAGTTTCATTGGTTGTAATCCATAAGTTCAGATTTTCTGTTTCTTCTTGATTCAGTTTTAGAAGATTGTATTTCTAGGAATTTATCCTTTCAGGTATTTTTATATTGCATGTAACATCCTCCTTTTGACTATCTGTCCCTGTCAAATTTTTACTCATCAAATTTTCCCTGAAACTTTTACTCATCAGTTTTTTGGTACAAAAAAAAGATGTGTTGATACATAAAGAGATGGTCAGTAGAAAGACAACAGAAGAGAATTTCAGCCAGACAGTCACTTCTTATTGGGCTTTTGTGAGTCATTCTTTCCTTAGATGATAGGGTTCTGCCTAAGTGAGATAATCATTCCTCAAAAATATTCTTTCTAATTCTATTTTAGGGACCTTATCAATTCTGTATATTAAAATATATCAAACCTGTGAGAAATTCACAAAACCTGCAGAAGAATAAGGTGGTGAAGTTTTTAAAGAACATTCAAATTAGGAGAAATTACAGTGACATCAAGGAAATGTTTCATAGAGGACATGGATGATGCTTTCCTAATGAAGACCAAAAAATTGGCAGAGGGACAAGGTGCAGTAAGAATGGAAGGCTTCAGCTGTCCAGGATCTGATGGAAGTCTCATTCTGCTAAGAGTAGGGCATCCGATAAATTTGAGATTTACCTTGCTGACAATTTCATTTGTTAGAAAGTTAAAGAAGCATTGAGCAGAAATGATGGTATGGACTTAGTTATGATGAAATGGATGGGAATCTTGGGAGAAGATAACTATATTATCTGGGAGTTCATAATGGAAAGAAACCCTATTGCCAATATTTCTAAAAGGGAAGTTGGCTGTTATGCCCTAGATATCTTTTCTTTGAATCTTTTATTTTCAAATTTCTTAAAGTCTCGATGACAGTTTGACCAGAGGCAAAGAATTGTAAGAGATTTAAGATAAAAATAACTTTTTTCATTTCAGGAGCACAGCACAGAACATACAAACAGCCTAGACTCAGCTCTCCTGGATGTAAGCACTACTTACATAGCAATGTCATAAGGCCTAATTGACAACAGCTTCCCTGACATATAATCAGACTCTACTAGGCCCTTCCCTACAGCATACTGATCTGTACGTCCTAATCTGAAAGTTTACCAGGTAAAACTTATTTTATTTATTTTATGGGTATTTTTCCTCAAAGCTTTTTCATGTTTATATCAGAGAATTCAATCTAGGCTTCATGGTCATGCAGAATCACTCATACTGTTCAACAAATATGTATTGAGTTCTTAGAAGGTGTTCACCTCTGAGTTGCTGATGGGTAAAATAAACAATGCTCTCCTTCTTATTTAATTTATATTCTATTGTGATGAGACAGACAAATAAAGCAATTCAGATAACAATAGCTATTAAGAAGAAAATAAAATAGGATTATATGAAAGAAAGTGGTAGAACAAGATTGTTATTATAGGTGTTTTTAAGGAAGGTGATATTTGGTTTGAGATGAAAATAACACAAACAAATTATGTGAAAATGTAAGGGAAGAGAGTTCTATGAAAAAGGAACTGATTGCTGAGTAGATAGAAGTTAAATGTGGCTGAAGCATAGTGCAGATTGACCAATCATCTTGGTTTGTCCTGAACTTTCTCAGTTTTACCACTCTAAGTCTTATGTCGCAGGAAGCCCTTCAGCTCCTCAGAGATTATTTTTCGAGTTAAGCATGTCATGGTCCTTTCATATCAACTCAGGTGATACAGTTAGTATCAGGACCTCTCAATCACAAATCAGATCTACTCCTGTAAATATACTTGATTTTTTCCAGTGTCCTCTTAAAGAATGGTCCTTTGAACCAGACAACCTTCTGAAAGTATAGAGTGATCAGTGTCCAATATGGAGAAACTACAAATTGTGGCAGTATTCTTGTACTAATCATCCTACAATATTGCTATTTTTAGTTTTATTGTGCTTAGCAGGGAAGTAAGACCACTATTCCTAATTTTTCCACATAAACTACACTTAAAAATTAGTTGACTTCTTGTAACTGTTGAATTGATATTCTTTTAAGATCAGGGCTCAACTTTACCATTTCCTTCATATTGTTCAGTTTAACTCAAGAGTTCCCTTTGATTGAGGTATTTTTGAATGCTACCCAAAACTTTACCTAAGCATTTCTGGTACCCAAAACTTTACCTAAGCATTTCTTAATTTTTCCGTGTCACCAAAAATTTGACCTATTTGTCTTCTGGGTTTTTGTCTAAATAATTTGATAAAAATGTTGAACACAACAGAGCCCTTGGCATGTCACTGTAGGCATTCTTCCAACATAGCATCAATCCATTAATATGTTAGGAGAATTTTGTGTAAGCAGATACTAAATCTTAAAATTTCACGCTTACTGTGTTACCCATGATTTGAGATATGAAATGCAATCATGAGGCCAAAATATTTCCTGAAAATAAAGTTTCTTTCATTTTCTCTTTCAGATTAATTGGAATAATGGACAAAACTAGAAATGCAGCTGAGAGCAGTAGAGATGTGTAGACAAATGTAGGAGGGGAAAAAAAAGAGCAGTTAAAGCTGATTCAGAGGTCTTATAATTAGGGAAAGACCTGAAGAGAAGAAGCTTGAGGAAAAATGAAGAGTTAAATGTCTTACATAGTTATTAAAAGTTTTTTTTGTAATAGTGCTACAGCCATAGAAAATATATAAATAAATGGGTATGATTGTGTTTCAATAAATCTTTAATTACAGAAACATGCTGGGTCAGGTTTGACCAGCAGGCTGTAGTTCACTAATATCGATTTTAGATGACTCAGAATTACCCTTATAGAAATATCCTCATATGTGTATATTTTAATCTGGAAATAGTTTTCCCCTACCCTTCTTTCTCTGTTAAGGTCTTTCGTTGCTAAACTTCAACACTGTAGGTTCGGATTTCTTTAACTTCTTTTTATCCTGGCTTTCTTCCAAGATTATTTCTTCTAAAGTTTCTGTTTTATGATCTAGAACTAGGGTCTGGTAAGTTTTTCTGTAACTAGGAATATTTTAGATATTGCAGGCCATAGGTTTTTGTTTCAAGTATTCAGCTCTGTCATTGCAGTACAAAAGCAACGACAGGGATTATGAAAACAAATGGGTATGGCTGTACTGCGATAAAACCTGATCTATAGAAACAGTCAGTAGGTTAAATTTGGCACTCATGCTGTAGTCTGCCAGCTCCTTATCTAGCAGAGATGGTGATTATTCTTGAAATCATATTGTCTAGCCTGGACAACACCTTGCATCAGCTTTTCACATTGTACTAAGTGGAGACGAACCATACCTGATAGGTCAATGTAAAAAGTAGTTTCTTACACATCCACATATCTTGTGACTTCCATCAACTATACTTCTTTGTTCTTTTGAATTGGTTTTTCAGGATTCTTAGGGTATAATACCAGTAGTGGAATTGCTGGGTTGAAAGGCAGTTCCATTTTCATTTTTTTGAGGAAGTTCCATACTACTTTCCACAATGGCTGCACCAGTCTGCATTCCCACCAACAGTGCAGTAGGGTTCCCTTTTCTACACATCCCCTCCAACAGTTATCTGTTGCTTTATTGATGATGGCCATTCTGACTGGTGTGAGGTGGTACCTCACTGTAGTTTTAATTTGCATCTCTCTGATGGCTAATGATGTTGAGCATCTTTTCATATGACTCTGGGCCCTCTGTATGTCCTTTTTCAAGAAATGTCTTTCATGTATTTTGCCCATTTTTTAATTGGGTTTTTGTCTTCCTGGAGTGGAGTCGTATGAGTTCTTTATATATTTTGGAGATCAGACCCTTGTCTGAGGTATCATTGTTTTCCCATACGGTTGGTTCTCTTTTTATTTTAATACTATTTTCTTTAGCCCCACAGAAGCTCTTTATTTTGATAAGGTCCCATTTGTTTATTCTTTCTTTTATGTCCCTAGCTCTGGGGGACATATAATTAAAGATGTTGCTGCGTGGAATGTCTGAGATTTTCCTACCGATGTTTTCCTCTAGAACTTTTATGGTGTCACGACTTACATTTAAGTCTTTTATCCACCTTGAATTTATTTTTGTGTATGGTGTAAGTTGGTGCTCGAGTTTCATTTTTTTGCAGGTAACCATCCAGATTTCCCAACACCATTTGTTGAAGAAGCTATTTTTATTCGATTTTATACTCCTACCCCCTTTGTCAAAGATTAATTGCCCATAGAGACTTGGGTTTATTTTCTGGGCTCTCTATTCCATTCCATTGGTCTATCTGTCTGTTTTTATGCCAGTACCAAGCTGTTTGATTACAGTGGCCTTGTAATAGAGTTTGATATCAGGAATTGTGATCCCTCCTACTTTGCTCTTCTTTCTCAAAATTGCAGCTGATATTTGGGGTCGTTCATGGTTCCATATAAATTTTTGAAGTGTTTGTTCTATAGCCGTGAAATATGCCATTGGTACTTTGATAGGGATAGCATTGAATCTGTAAATTGCTTTGGCGAGTATGGACATTTTGATGATGTTGATTCTTCCAATCCATGAGCATGGTATATGTTTCCATTTGTTTGTGTCTTCCATGATTTCTCTCTTCAGTGTTTTGTAGTTTTCTGAATACAGGTCTTTTACCTCCTTGGTGAGGTTTATTCCCAGGTATTTTATATTTTTTTGTTGGTATATCAAATGGGATTTTTTTCCTGCTTTCTGTTTCTGCTGTTTCACTGTTGGTATACAAAAATGCCTTTGATTTCTGGATATTGATTTTATATCCTGTTGTCTTGCCAAATTCAATTATTAGATCGAGAAGTTTTTTGGCGGAGTCTATAGGATTTTCTAAGTATACTATCATGTTGTCTGCAAACAGCGACAGTTTGGTCTCCTCCTTTCCAATTTGGATGCCTTTTATTTCCTTTTCTTGTCTGATTGCTGTGGCCAAAACTTCCAGTACTATGTTGAATAGAAGTGGTTATAGTGGACAGTCTTGTCTTGTTTGTGATCTTAGTGGGAAAGATTTTAGTTTTTGTCCATTGAGCATAATGTTAGCTGTAGGTTTCTTATACATGACCTTTATTATGTTGAGGAATGCCCCCTCTATTCCCACTTCGCTAAGTGTCTTTATCATAAATAGATGCTGTACCTTATTGAATGCTTTTTCTGCATCTATTGATATGATCATGTGATTTTTGTCTTTGCTTTGGTTTATGTGATGTATTATGTTTATTGTTATGCTAAGGTAGTACCATCCTGCATCCCTGAGATGAAACCCACTTGGTCATGGTGAATGATCTTTTTGATGTATTGCTGGATGCAGTTTGCAAATATTTTGTTGAGGATTTTAGCGTCAATGTTCATCAGTGATATTGGCCTGAAGTTTTCTTTCTTTGTTGTGTCTTTTTCTGGTTTTGGGATTAGGAAGATGCTGGCATCATAAAAAGAGTTTGGGAGTCTTCCATCATTTTCGATTTTTTGGAATAGTCTGTGAAGGATAGGTGTTAGTTCTTCCTTAAATGCTTTGTAGAATTCTCCTGTGAAACCATCTGGTCCAGGGCTTTTGTGTGTTGGAAGTTTTTTGATTACTGCTTCAATTTCATCCGCTGTTATTGGTTGGTTCAGGCTTTCTGTTTCTTCCTTATTGAGTTTTGGAAGATCATATTTTTCTAAAAATTTGTCCATTTCTCCTAGGTTTTCATATTTCTTGGCATACAGTTCTTCATAGTAGTGACTTATAATCCTTTGTATTTCTGTGGCATCAGTTGTAATATCTCCTCTTTCATTTCTGATTGAGTTTATTT
>PVJI01028282.1:0-16703 GCA_004026765.1 Micronycteris hirsuta
GGACATCTTTAAACGCTCCAACATCCTAATTAAAGGGGTACCAGAAGGAGAAGAGGAAGAGCAAGAAATTGAAAACTTATTTGAACAAATAATGAAGGAGAACTTTCACCATCTGGCAAAGGAAATAGACTTCCAGGAAGTCCATGAAGCTCAGAGAGTCCCAAAGAATTTGGACCTAAGGAGGAACACACCAAGGCACATCATAATTACCTTACCCAAGATTAAAGATAAGGAGAGAATCTTAAAAGCAGTAAGAGAAAAGGAGACAATTACCTACAAAGGAGTGCCCATAAGACTGTCAGCTGATTATTCAAAAAGAAACCCTGCAGGCATTCTTGGCAAGAAGTATTCCAAGTTGTGAAAGGCAAGGACCTACATCTAAGATTATTCTATCCAGCAAAACTTTCATTTAGAATGGAAGGGCAGATAAAGTGCTTCCCAGATAAGGTCAAGTTAAAGGAGTTCATCATCACCAAACCCTATTAAATGAGATGTGAAAGGGACTTATGTAAGAAAAAGAAGATAAAAAATATGAACAGTAAAATGACAACAAGTCACAGTTATTAACAACCATACCTACAACAAAACCAAAAATAAACACAAACACAAACTAAGCAAACAACTGGAACAGGAACAGAAGCACAGAAATGGAGATCAGATGGAGGGTTATCAGTGGGGGAATGGGAGGGAAAGAGAGGGGGGAAGTACAAAGAATAAGTAGCATAATTGGTAGGTAGAAAATAGACAGGGGGAGGTTAAGAATAGTATAGGAAATGTAGAAGCTGAAGGACTTATATGTATGACTCAAGGACATGAACTAAAGCGGTTGGGGGGGATGTGGGTGAGAGGGGGTGTGCAGGGCGGAGGGGATAAGGGGGGGCAATGGGACAACTGTAAAAGCATAATCAATAAAATATATTAAAGAATAGTTCTTACAAATCAATAAGAAAAAGACCAAATACAACAGAAAATGGAATAGCTAGTTCATAGAAAAGGAAATACAGATGGCTCCTACAATATGAAAAGATGCTCAACCCTACTCAGAATAAGAGAGATTTAATTAAAGTTCCACTAGGGTACTATTTTTCACCCATCAGATTGATTAATGTAGAAACATTTACCAGCACACTATTGGCAAGAGTGAGAGGGAATGGGTGTGCTCATACATCAGTGAACAAACACACTGATGGTGTTAAAGTAAGTACAAACTCAGAAAACACGCTGTAACACCCCCGGCCTCTTATTGGAAAACTTATTCTGTTTGTAAATTTCATAATCTGTAACTAACACACTTTGTAAATTCCTCGTACCCTGTGTTTCCCGCCAAATTGCTTAGCGCGCCCAAAATAACTGCTATGATCAGCTTCTGTAATCTCGCTTAGCCACACAGGCAGGAAACGCAGCCAAGATTAGCCCCACTTAGACCCCACTAGACCCTTATCTCGGGAGAGCAGGCAAGGAAACCGTTATCTGCTCCCTGTAACAGCTCTGCTTTTCTGCTTCTGTAAACCTGCAAACCTGCTTATGCCATGACACCTCAATGATATATGCTTCCGCATCCCTATAGAATATATAAGCCAGTTCCCACCTCAGACCGGGGCTCAGAATCTGGGGACTGCCTATCTGAGTCCGTGCACGTAATAAAGTGTCGTACTCCGCCACATCTTGGTATGTGTGTGAGTTAATTTTCCTCAACAATGGAAGTGTAAATCGGTACAGCTTCTGCAGAGGGCAGTTAAAGCAATTTCTGCCAAAGTTACACATGTTTTTGGCCCAGAAGTCCCATTTCTAGGATTTTGTACTAGAGTTATAGATACATATGAATAATGATGTATATATCAGGTGATTTTTTCAGCAAATTAAAAAAAATATTTATTTTCAAAGCGAGGAGAAAGGAGGGAGAAAGAGGGAGAGAAACATCGATGTGTGAGAAAAATATCAATCAGTTTGCCTCTTGCACATGCTTGACTGGAGACAGAGCCCGCAATCCAGGACTGTGCCCTGAACATGAATCAAAACAGCAACCTTTCGCTTTGCAAGATTCCAAACGGTTTCACTTTGCAACCCTTCACCCAACCAACTGAGCCACACCAGTCAGGGCTTGGCAACATTGTTTTTAGTTACAAAAGATTGCAAACAAACTAAATGTTCAATGGCAACCTGAAGAATAGGAGGCTCTGTAAGTACTGATATGCAGTGATCTCCTGATTTGTATTACAATGTGGAAAAAACAAAGTGTGGAGCAATATGTAAAGTTTTCTACCAGGTGCAGAAAAAGGACAAAAAAGATAGGTGTGTACTTGCTTGTGAATATGCACAGCTTGTGGGGTGGAGGAACTGGGAGGCTTGGGGCCAAGAGGGAGGGAGACACCAGTGAATACCATTTTGTATTTTGTGAACTTTGAATCCAGAGAATGTATTCCACCCTGCCCCCCTCTCCCCCCACACCCCCCACGCCCCCCAAAAGCAATCAAATAAGAAAACGGGCATTACAGACATTTTTCATCAACTTTATTTGTTTTATCACACTGGTAGTACTCTCTACCATGGTGGTAGCAGAGTTTGTTCTATTATTCTCTTACTGTCTCCACTGTCTGGGAGTTTTTTGTTTACCTTTGTCTCCTCCAAGTATAGGACTTATTTATAACTGACCTTCCAGTGCAGTACGTTTCAGCAAACATTGACACCCGCAAGCCTGATGCTGTGATAAATCCAGGGCAAACAAAAGTGAGAAATTCGTGCTGGAAACGTGTTCTCTGCCTCAGAGGAGCTCTCCTTGGTGGGGGTATGGACATACTAACAAATTACTGTAGTATTTAGTGTGCAATAATGTCCATAGAAGCATGCACAGTGTGAGAGCGGTACAGAGGAAAGCTGATTAGCCCTGGTGAGGGCAGGGCGGAGGTGTGGAATGGCCAGGGAAGAACTCTCTGAAAAACTGGAGCCTAACCAGGTTTAGAAGGCTGAATAGCATTTTCTAAGAGCAACGGCTGCAGGTAAGCAACATGATGGGTTCTGGGAAGCACAGGGTTCCAGCCCAAAGTGGGGAGACCAGAGATGAGAATGGGGTGCAGAGGAATGATGTAGGAGAGGGCAGGCCAGGTTAGCAAGAGCTTTGACGGACAAAAAAGTTTGGATTTTCATCCTGTGGACAACAGAGAGACAGGTGCCTGACAGCTAGAAAGGAATGAACCCCAGAGCCTTACACAGGGAATAGACAGATGTTTAAAGTCGGTCTAGTTAATTTGGTGGCCTGACTACCTTCCTCAAACGCTGCTACACACCAGGCCTCCTTGTTTCCTCATACACCCCTACGGCCACGACTGTTGGCAGGGGTGGACCAACCTGTGAAGCCGGGGCACACACGCACAACCCCCTGCCTACTGGGATAGGCGACAATTCCTTCTTTCTGCATATTTTCTGCCCATCTCCTCTTCTACTTCCCCATCCCATCCTCTTCCCAAGAAGACAATAGTCTGCACTTGGTACCCCGGCCAGGGCCCCTCCTTTCAGAGCTTGTGGGCAGGCCGACTTGGTTGGAGACCTGCCATTCACATCCCCGACCCTAACAAGGCTTCGAGGGGCGGAGTCTTGAGCCCCTTTATTAGGCCCATCCACTCACTCTTCTTCCCCTTCAGAAGGCACGGAACGAAACGTCTTTGGACAAGATGGGTGTCTATCGCGTCCGCGTGTCCACTGGGTCCTCGATCTACGCGGGCTCCAACAACCAGGTGCAGCTGTGGCTGGTCGGCCAGCATGGGGAAGCCTCCCTCGGGACGTGCCTGCGGCCCGCAAAGGGCAAGGTGAGCTGTCCTGAGCCGGGAGTGGCTGCGCCCCCCAGTCCAGAGGCCGTCAAGTACCGGGGAGAGAAGCGCCCGCTGCGCTCGCTGCGCCCGGAGACCGCTGGGCGGAGCGCTTCGGGTGGAGCGTGGTGCACCTCACGCGCTCAGGGAAGGTCCCAGCCACCCCACTTCCTTGGAATGGGTGTTGGGGGGAAGGATGCTCCTGCACGCCCGTGGTTCACAGAGCTCTCTCTTTTTGAAACTCAAGGACCCTGAAGCGGCTGTGCTTCTCCTGTTTCCTTTATTCTTAAAAGCTCTTTCAAACCTCTTCTGCTGTGGCTAAACCTCCGACCTTGAGGGCTTTACCACCGGGGCGGGGTGGGGAGGAGTTCAGGAGGGGGTCGGCGAGAACCTAAGAACTGAAATTTCTGATCCGCTTCTCCTCTCCCGTCACATCCACCTGGTATTCGCTCCTGACTCCCGTTACTTTTTTCTTCCGCAATTCCCATCGCCAAATTTCTACCGCCCATCCAGCTCTCTCCAACACCCTCAGATCCAGACGTCTGTCCCACGGATGCCTCGAAGGAACACGCCCGAGCGAGGCCCTCCGCGCGTCCCACCTCTCACACCTCTCCTCTCGCCTCCCCGGGGTGTCCCTCGCGCCTCCCGCTGCATTCGCCCCTAACCGAGACTCTGGACCCTGGGCGTCTCTGGCGCCCGTTTCCAGATGTCCGACCCACCCCAGACCACCAGAGGCCCCTCGAGCCTCCGCCTCCTTCGGCCTCGCCCCCCACCTCGCCGCCTCCTCTCCTGCCCTTCCAAGCCCTTCTTGCAGCCAGAACGGCTTCTTCCAAATACGTTCCAGCCTTGGCACACCCCTCGCACCCGAAACAGTTGAATGGCTTCCGCTTGTTTTCAGGACTAAATCCAAAGCCTTGGCTTTACCTTCGAGACTTTTCAGACCTAGTCGCGCTCGTCTCCCACACGCTCTGTGCTCGGCTCCACGTCGCTGCTCGCCCTCGCTCAGCCTCCGCTCTCTCACTTCCTCTCCCAGGCACGCATTTCACCAAACTTTTCCTCTCTCGCACTTCCCCTGGCTGAACCCTTCGCACCTAGAGGTCTCCGCTTAGACAGAATGTCCTCCGGGAAGCCTGCCTCCAGGCCATGTGGGGGCCTCTATCAAGCTCAGCCTCGGAGGTAGTGGTGGAGGCGCCGGGGTCTCACGCTGAAACTGCCTGGTCAACAGCGTATCTCCCGGCGCCACTGTGCGCTCGCCCAGGGCGTGGCGCAGGGGATCAGCGCCCAGCTCAGCGCTTGGTACAATCAATGAGTACAGGGAGGAAAAAGGGCAGAAAGGAGCGCATCTTCCCTCCTCCGCCTCACCCGGGCGGACGGACACGACGACCCATACTGGGGACGTGGAGACCCCTGGTTGATGCGCCACACGCCCGCCCCCCACCCGCTCTTTTTGGCTCCTTTTGCGTCGCCTTCCCAGAAGCCCAGCAGAAGGGCCTGGGTAGGTCTGTGGGCAGGCGCTGAGGTCAGTCCCAGTCCCCCTTCCAGCGATCGTCACAGATGCTGACCGAGCCTCTTCTGTCGCCTGCAGGAGACGGAATTCGAGGTGGACGTGAAGGAGTACCTGGGGCCACTACTGTTCGTGAAAATGCGCAAGCGGCACTTCTTAAAGGATGACAACTGGTTCTGCAACTGGATCACTGTGCAGGGCCCCGGGGCCAGTGGGGACGAGTTCAGGTTCCCCTGTTACCGCTGGGTGGTGGGCGATGGCGTCCAGACCCTACCTGAGGGCACTGGTGAGTGAAGGTTGGGGTGTGAGGCCTCTGGGGCACGAGAGAAGCTGGGGGTGGGGAAGAGAAGAGGGAACAGGGCATTGGGGCAGAAACAGGAGGGCCGGTCTTTTCGGCCTGTGGAAGAAGCGGTTGCTGGAGTTGGCACGCAGCAGCATGGAGCCTGGGGAGGGGCATGATGCTGAACGGTCGGCCAGGCCCTTTCCCCCTCAAGGGTGGGCTGAGAAGACACCCCTGACAGGCACAGGGGAGAGGCTGTCAGGAGAAACCTCACCGTCCATCCCTTCCTCCCCACTTCTAGGCCGCACGTTGCTAGAGGACCCTCAAGGTCTATTCAAGAAATACAGGGAGGAGGAGCTGAAAGACAGAGCGAAGCTGTACCGGTTAGCCTTACCTCTGCCCTGTGACTCCTCCTGACCTCTGGGTGAGTCCTGGCCCTTCCTCCAATCAATACCCGGTTTCATTTCTGCACCACAGATGGGGAACCTGGAAAGAGGGGTTAATCCTGAACATGGTCGCAACCAATTTATCAGACCTCCCTCTAGAGGAGAGATTTCTGGAGGACAAGAGGATTGACTTTGAGATTTCATTGGCCAAGGGGTGAGAACAAGGGTGACTGGATGAGAAGGAGGTGGCCTGGTCCAGGGGAGGCCAAGGGGCTCCTATGGACTGCACAGGGCTGGACTGGCCCAAGGTGGGTGCCTGTGGTTGTGATGTTGATTATGAGAATAACTCTCAAACACTTTGCCTCTCCCAAAGGCTGGCCAAACTAGCTGTCAAAGACTCTTTAAATATTCTGGTTAAGTGGGACGATCTGGATGACTTCAACAGGATTTTCTGGTGTGTCGAGAGCAAGCTGGCTGGTCAGTATCCCTACCCCAGTACTTTTTCCAGGACCCTTACCACCCATCTAGGGACCCAGGGCTGGGAGATATGAGGTCTGGGTCCCTCTGGTAGGCTGGGGTCAAGAGGGGATGGATGGGTGGGGGTTGGAAGAACCAGGAGCACAGATCTCACAACATGCTCCACAACTGCCATCCCCAGTTCAGGTGCGGGACTCTTGGAAGGAAGATGCCTTATTTGGGTACCAGTTTCTCAATGGTGCCAACCCCATGTTGCTAAGGCGCTCCAGCCACCTCCCTGCCCGCCTAGTGTTTCCTCCAGGGATGGAGGAGCTGCAGACCCAGCTGCAGAAGGAACTCCAGGTATGGACATCACAGCCCATAGGAGGCCACGCGGTGAAAAGCGAGTGCAGTCAGTGCTTGTGCTGCTTCGGGGTCCACTGGGACCCCAGCTGCCGCTGCATGGCAAGAGGGAATCCTACAGGGGAAATCTTGAGTGATCCTGGAGATGTGCAACCACATAGCTTTCCTCCTTGAATGAGAAACGTGTATTGTGGAGGAAGAGTGCGATGGGCAATAGAGACGGTCAAAATAAAGAAATAACTGGACCTTGGTGCCAGGGATTGAGGGAGTGTGGAGTAGGAGAATCAGGTCAAGGGCAGGGCTCTGAATCAAGAGTCCACAGGAATCAATTAGGAGATAAAATTCATGGATTATAGGCTGAGACAGACTTGGGTGTGAACCATGGCTCCGCTGTTTTCAGTGGTGTGACTTCAGGCAAGATGCTTACCTTTTTTTTTTTTTTTTCTCATCCATTCCCTCTTATAAAATTGGAGCTAATTCAAGTGCGTTTAAGAATTATGGGAGGCAGTCAGCAGGTGACTCATTACCTGGTACACGTAGGTGATGGAGATAAATTAGTTTCCTTCTTTTTCCTCTTCTTTTGGGGAGTCAGGGTGGGAAAATGCCTTATGCTGGTAGCCCTTGCCCTTTGCCCCATCCAGGGAGGCACGCTGTTTGAAGCTGACTTCTCCCTGCTGGATGGGATCAAGGCTAACGTCATCCTGTGTACACAGCAGCACCTGGCTGCCCCTCTGGTCATGCTGAAACTGCATCCTGATGGGAAACTCTTGCCCATGGTCATCCAGGTGAGAGGACCCAGGATTTCTGCTCCCCGTGGTTGGCCCTCTCAGTTCAACCCCTCATCCAGACTCACTGAGGAGTCACCTATGCGTAAGCACTGGAGATGGCTTTAAAGGAGGAAATGGGCAAAGGAGGAAAGGGGCAGTCTAGCTGGAGAGACAGACTGGAAAAATCTGAATGCCCTCCAGTGCTGAGGAAATTCCTGAGGATGTAGACAGGCTGGGCAGGGTCATAGGAGCTTTGGGGGAGGGGCAGGACCTCCTAGCAGGAGAAGATGGATTGGGCAGAGAGGCTGAGGTGTGAGAAGTTAGATTACCAGGGGACACTTGGGCTGGAGTGGGGGGGAATAATGTGAGGTGAGAGGGCCCGGACTGTGGTGGGCCATGGATGATGCCAAGTCCAGCAGTATAAACACAGGAAGCTGGTGTAGGCTGGTATGAAAGATGCTCTGGGTGCATTCTATGGGTCATTTTGTTTAGCACAGATCAGAAAAGGGAGACGCTAGGTACCGAGGTCAGGGTGACATGCTACAGCGATTGTTCAAGGTACGGGTGATGGGCCCAGACGTGGGAAATAGCTGTGGGGGTGCAGAGGAAAGATGGATGGATGCGCAGAAGGAAATTAAACTGGCCTGGATTCAAGGAGAGAGAAAAGGCAGAGTTAGGCAAGACACTTGCAGAAATAGGACAAAAAAGAGAAAAAGATGCTCAGGTGAGCTTTTGTTTGGCCAACTATGAGGTGATGGGGAGACATTCAAATTGTCACATCCAGCTAGTGACTAGCTGAGAACTGGCAGTATCGGAAGATGAGAGAGAAGCTGAACTTTCTGAAGAAGAGTGTGGGATAAAGGAAGCAGATGGTCTGAATCTTGTTCACACGGAGGGGACTGAAAGGGGAAGTGGAGGCCAGGAAGTCAGTGGAGGAGGAGTTTCTGCAGAAGGCCAGGCACAGAGCAGCCTGTACAATGTTAATGCACTGAGTAGGTAGGAAAGGGAGGAGAAGGAATAGTGGCTTTGCGGAGCAGCAGCAGTGAGATGGAGAGAGCTAAGCAAATTCCGGGAAGAAAAGAGGTTAAATATATGAAGGAGGGGGAATGTGCTGAGCAACTGGCACTCATCCCTCTTTTCCCCACACTCTTATCCTTGCTCCAGCTCCAACAGCCGAGTGAGGAATTGCCCCTACCACCTCTTTTCCTTCCCACGGATCCCCCGATGGCCTGGCTCTTAGCCAAATGCTGGGTCCGTAGCTCTGACTTCCAGCTTCATCAACTGCAGTCTCATCTTCTGAGGGCACATTTGATGGCTGAAGTTATCGCTGTGGCCACCATGAGATGCCTTCCATCGATACACCCTATATTCAAGGTAATACCTTATCACCTGCCCTCATGCCTTCCCACTGCCCTCCGCCCCAGGGCACGGTCCCTCCTCTGGAGGCAACCACTCTGTGGAATCTCAGGGTGCGGGGAAAGCCAACCAATGGAAGACAAGGGAGCGTGGCCTGCTCTGCATCTTTAACAGGGTGACTTTACCTCCAGAGGAGGTGAAAATGATTCATTGGCAAGGTGAGGTGGGGAGGAGAGGTGAGAAGTCTTACTCTCTTGAACTATAAAGCACAGAAGGATAAGCATACAGTATATCAACAGTACACACAAATGACTGAGGATTCCATCCCCAAAGAGGGTCCCAAATAACAAAAGACTTTTCCAGCCAGTTTTGACTGGTTCTAAAATCATAACACATAGTACTGGCTGGTGTGACTCAGTGGATTGAATGCTGGCCTGCAAATCGAAAGGTTGCAGGTTGATTCCCAGTCAGGGCCCACGCCTGGGTTGTGGGCCAGGTCCCCAGTTGCGGGTGTGGGAAAGGCAACCAAGTGATGTGTCTCTCACACATCAATGTTTCTCTCCCTCTCTTTCTCCCTCCCTTCCCCTCTCTTTAAAAATAAATAAATAAAAATCTTAAAAGAAGTAGTAACACATAGACAGGCTCAGGTCAACAACAGTAGCCTGTTTTTGTTTGTTTATTTGTTTCTTATTAGGTTTTTTTTTACAGACATTTGAACCAAGTATTCATTCACCCAGTAACTATTTTTTCTTGTGTCTCTCCAATTGGGCAAGAACCCTTCTAGATGCCTGTGCTAATAAGCAAGACAGGCAAGGTCCTGATCTTCGGGGATTTTCATTTTCAATGAGGGCTAACAGGTAGTAAAGGTTGCATTATCCCACATCAGCTGTGATAAGTACAATGCAGGGAATCAAAGCAGAATGATGTGATGTCAAGTTTAGATTGGGTGGTCAGGAAAGGCTCCCTTGATGAGATGCCGTAGAAAATGAGACCATGAGGACCCAGCCCCGAGATGATCGAGGTGCACTTGTTCTAAGCAGAGGGACCAGCTTAGATGAGTGCAGAGGTCCCAAGGCAGGAACAAGCTTGCCATGCTTGAAGAACAGAACGCAGGTGAGTGTAATGGGACAAAAGGGAGAAGGTCGGAGATGGAGGTCGGAAGGTAGGCAAGTTAGAGCCTGCATTCTCGGCGAAGGCAATTATGCCCCTCAAGGGGCTGAAGTGGGCCCAGGACCATGGACAAACTAATAATTTTTATGTATAAAGCACATGTATATACATACATACACAGTACATAACAGATATAGTATATCTGTAGCATTAAAATCTCAAAAGAGGTGAGGAAAGATATCTGAGAAGGCTCTTTAGAGGAGCAATAATGAAAAAAGGTTTTGAAGCATTGAGCTAGAACTTTAATGGTCTCATGTGAAAAGAAAGGATCACTTCTCAGCCTTTTGGCTAAGATCAAATGTAGTATCTGTTCTTATCAGCTTGATATCTGGTATGTCCTTTATCTGAGGACCTTATATTAAATGGATTTTTGGAGCTGGGAGATGGAATAGGGGCTTGCTCTGTCTACTCCACCCATCGACCTGGTATTGCAGTACTTAGAGGAACAGTACACACACACACACACACACACACACACACACACAAAGGAAAGGAGAATGATTTCTTCCAATTATCACAGACCAATGTCAATGATTTGTGGAATGAACTACAAACTAACCAAACACTTGGTGTCAAGGGACCACTGAACTTCATGTCTTTCCTTTGCCTGAGGGCCCAGTACCTTTCCTGCTCTTGAACTCCTTCAGTTTCCTGCAGGAACTTCCCACAGCTCTCTTCTGATTTTGCCCTTCCCTGCCCTCTCCCTCCAGCTGATAATCCCCCACCTGCGATACACCATGGAAATTAACGTGCGGGCCAGGACCGGGCTGGTCTCTGACATGGGAATTTTTGACCAGGTATGAAGAGAGAAGGGGGAATCTGGAGCTTATGCCCCCTCTGGCTCTGGCCTATGGCAGGCGGACTTGCCTGATCCTGCTCATCCTTGCATCTCAGGTGGTGAGCACCGGTGGGGGAGGCCATGTGGAGCTGCTTAGGCGAGCTGGACCCTTAGTAACCTATAGATCATTATGTCCTCCTGATGACCTGGCTGATCGGGGGCTTTTGGGAGTCAAGTCTTCCTTCTATGGCCACGATGCTCTGCGGCTCTGGGAAATCATCTCTCGGTGAGCAAGGGGAAGGCAGGGCTGGTGGGAGTGGGCAGTCAGGAAGAGGCTTGAGAGAACAGGAGGTCTGTGTTGGGGGGCTGGGAGCCCTGACCTGATCATGTGGGCAAGGAGCAAAGGGCCCAGAGGCTCACTGTCAGCTTTAGTTCTCTTGGTCCAACCCCTTGGCCGGCAGCTATGTAGAGGGAACTGTGAATCTTCACTATAAAACGGACGAGGCAGTGAAACAGGATCTTGAACTGCAAGCCTGGTGTCGAGAGATCACTGAAGTTGGCCTGAGAGGGGCCCAGGACCAAGGTGAGTTGAGCCCCTGCACTGAGACCTCCAATCTGAGAGATTCCTCCTTGGAACATCCGCAGAGTCCTCCCTACTTCTATGAAACCTCCCAGAAGTATGTCCAACCTCTATTAAAATTCTCAAAGACCTTTTCAGTTTCTTATGTAATAAGAACCCCTCTAGGTCCCAGATGCTGTGAGACCAGTGGTTGCTAATATATGTTTAACAACTGGCTCTCTGGGGCTAAAAAAAGCCCCATTTGTTGCGTTTGCCCATTTCCATGGTGTAAATGTTTCCACTATAGCTGCCATTCTGATGTCAACCAGATTGTTAAATACCAGATCATTTAACATAACTGACTCCTGAGAGCCAGTATAAGCCATACCAGTACCCCATTGAGTGGGGCCCTCCCGGAAGATCTCCCCTTTTCCCCAACCCCAACTCATGTTCATGTCAGTTCTTACAGTTCCTGAGAGTCCTTGACACCCTTTCCCTCTCTCTTGTTCCTGCTCAGCCTCTGTGAGTTTTTCTTCTATTCCTGGCCTCACAGCTTCTAACTCTCCTTACCCCTTGCAGGGTTTCCCACCTCCTTGGAGTCCCAGGACCAGCTTTGCCACTTTGTCACCATGTGTATCTTTACCTGCACTGGCCAGCACTCCTCAGTTCACCTGGGCCAGGTACTTATTATAGGGGGGCAGTGGGAATTTGCACCTGAAGTGGGGGAGGGGGCTGTGTGCAGGTGACTAAGGAGTTTTTTATTCTTAGCAGACATTGATTCTAGATATCTGTCCCTCCTTAGCTGGATTGGTATGCTTGGGTCCCTAACGCACCCTGCACGATGCGGCTGCCCCCACCGACCACCAAGGATGTGACCATGGAGATGGTGATGGCAACCCTGCCTAACTTTCATCAGGCTTCTCTCCAGATGTCCATCACTTGGCAACTGGGCAGACGCCAGCAAGTTATGGTAAGAGCCAGGTGGCCTGGTCCCCGAGGAGGGGGCAGCTGTGGGAGGTGTGGCAACCCAGGCCCGGGGCCTCGGCCTTCAGCTGCAGTTTCTTCTCCGTCACCAGGTGGCTCTGGGCCAGCACCAGGAGGAGTATTTTTCCGGCTCCGAGCACAATGCTGTGTTGAACAAGTTCAGGAAGGAGCTGGCGGCCCTGGATGAGGAAATCAAAATCCGCAATGCAAAGCTGGACATGCCCTATGAGTACCTGCAACCCAGCATAGTGGAGAACAGTGTGACCTTGTGAGCGCCTCCGACCTTTGGTTGTCTCAGCCCCCCTTCCATCCAACCCACAACCCTATCCCTTGGTGATTTTAGTCTTACTCTCCCCAATAGCTCCCCTTTCTATGTCCACCTTCCCTAGAGAGTCATCTTTTCTTTGGGTATGCCCACAGTGAATACATTTTACCCTAGACGAACCACCTAGGGGCCTCGTTTCCCCTTTCTTCCTCCACTTTTCCTGTTGTCCTCCCTCCCTCCCTCCCTCCCTCCCTCATCACTGGGGTCTCCCAAAGGGCAGATGATAATCACGTTTATATAAACTGTTTCAAGAATGGAGTAGGCTAATGGTACAGACTACTCCATATTTCTTATAATTTTGAAACTTGTCTGAGTTTAACAACAATAAAATGATATATTAGACTAATGAAAGAAAAGAAATTAGATCAAACTATCCTAAATAAAATACTGGCAAAAGCATATATCGAGCCTTTTTAAATAGATGGGACTTAGCTTACCACATGTCCTGAAGCCAGACACAGCACAGAGCAAAACACTGACACAGCAGTTCTCAAGATTTTCACTTTGTGGCTCACTTAGAAGATGGTAAATGGAAGTAAACTATTTAAACTGAAGAAGCTGCTTCTAGCTGGAGGTATTTGACCTCGGGGCTTCAGTCTGAGGGATCCATATTTATAACCCATTTGCAGTTTGCCAGTAGGGAGGCTCCAAATTAAAAAAAAAAAAACAACTGGAAAAAACAGTAAAAATCTCGTGGCTATTTTATTTTTTTTTAAATTTTATTCATTTATTTCTAGACAGAGGGGGAGGGTGGGAGAAAGAGAGAGAGAAGAACATCAATGTGTGGTTGCCTCTTATGCACCCCCAACTAGGGACCAGGCCCGCAACCCAGGCATACAACCCAGTGCCCTGACTGAGAATTGAACCTGTGACCCTTTGGTTCCCAGCCTGTGCTCAGTCCGTTGAGCTACACCAACCAGGGCATCATTTGTGGGTATTTTAAAACAGAAGATAACAGTACACATAAGCCAAAGTTGTTTTATAATATTAACAAAGTTGCTTCTTGCTTCTGATTCTATTTAATTTGGCAGAAGACATCTGGGTGATGCTTGGTCTGATTCTGGAAGGAAGAATAGGAAACAAATAGTTGAGAGGTGGGGGTAGAATTTAATGCTGGGATTTAGGAGAACCCACAGCGGAGGTAAGAAAGCATACTACAGTCTTCACACCAGAAATCCTGCAGTAATGCAGTTTGGCAAGTGGTGCAGTGCGGGTAGGAGTGGGGGTTAGGAGGGAAGTAGTGAGAAGGGGAGTCTCATGAAGAACATGTTTCCTACCAGGACATTAGAGTTGACCTTTGGGAAACAGGCATTGAAGGATTTCAAGTAAGGGCATGACAGGGTCTTGAAAGTCAAACACTCCCAGTGGTATCTCCTTCTCCTTAGAGGCCACACCCATTCTCCTTGGAGGCCACACCCATTCTTCTTGGAGGTCACACCCTCTTTTCCTTGGGGGCCAGACCTCCTTCTCCTGCAGAGTTACACCCTCCTTATTTGTTCCGTGCTGGGTCCTCTCATTCAGAGGGCATTTCTCTTCAGTCCCTGAGACAGAAAACATCAAATCCTGTTGCTTTCTGGAAATGCATTTGTTAGAGGTTTATTACAAACAGGCTTGAGGGGAGAAAACCAAGACACTTGGGCTTGATGTTCTCTAGCACATGAAAATATACCCCGTAAGTTCCAGTGAAATTATAAAATAAAAAATGAGGTCATCGTGGCTTACACTATTTTAGGTGAATAAATTCAATTTCTTACAACAGACTTATTCTAACAAATGTATTTTCTTATAACACATATCAGTAAATGGAAATACAGTAAGTTATTAAGAGCAAAGGAAGTTTAGACTCAAGATTGAGGGTTATAGAATACAGAAGTTAGTAATAAACCCTTCTCAGGATGGCTCAAGGGAAATTCTTGCAAACAAACCTCCAGTACACAATTTTGAGATAATAAGCAATAGAATAATTATACATCTGGCAAAAAGAAACCATCCCAACATGGTTATTTTTTATATTCTTAGGATCTTCAAGGTAAATGTCTGGCAAATACTCTCTTGATTTACCCTGATCTAACAAAACATAATTGCTAGCTCAGTGCATAGTTCTTTCATAATCTTGTGTTAAGTATTTGCATTCTTTTCAAGGTTCCTCATTCAATAGCCCATTGAAACTGGAGCCTTTGACTTGTTACAATTTCCAGCTAAAGCTAATAGAAAAAGTGTAGGAATTTTTTTTCACCCCACCAGAGGACATTTTTTCATTGCTTTGAGAGAGTGAGAGAGAGAGAGAGAGAGAGAGAGAGAGATGAAAGAGAAACATGGATGGGTTGCCTCGTATGTGCCTGCCCGGGGATCAAACTCACAACCTTTTGGTGTACAGGACTACTTTCCAACCAACTGAGCCATGCCAGCCAAGGCAGGAATGTAGGATTCTAACTTTTCTGTTTCTACATATCAGCACTGCTGGATCTGCACCTGCTCTCTCACTGCAGGGAGGAGAGCGGAGTGCAAGTCTGAGTGAGCCCTGTTGCTTGGGCCCCACTAGGTGGGTCCTGTACCAGAAAACCTCCACTTGACAATTTTGATATCTACAGCTCATGGTACACTAATGTAATTGTTACTGGTAAACTGTGATATAATAATCCAATGATTCCTATCAGGGCTCTTTTGAATAGAAATTGATATTTTTCTGTGGATATATTTATTTTCACCAGCTTAAAAGCCTACTGTTTTTCTGTAGTTTGCCTTTCCCCAAAGAACATCAACTATAACATAAGTTAGGAAGGTAAGTAGAAGAAGCTATCATTTTTATTTTAAAAAATTTCCCACTTTGGTAGTGTAAATTTACTGAATTAAAACTAAGTACATCCCTTGCTGGTGTGGCTCAGTGGATTGAGTGCTGGCCTGCAAACCAAAAGGTTGACGGTTTGATTCCCATTCAAGGCACATGCCTGGGTTGTGGGCCAGGTCCCCAGTTGGGGGCGTGTGAGAGCCAACCACATATTGATGATTCTCTCCCCCTCTGTCTCCCTCCCTTCCCCTTTCTATTAAAAAAACAAACAGAACCTCTCCCCAAAACTAAAGAACCATAAACTGTATGCATTTAGAATGTATATATTGATTATTTTTTGATACATGTATATGTCCACACAGCCATCACTACAATCAAGATGGTGAACATTCTCATCATCCCCCAGAAGTTCCTTGCATCCTTTTGCAACTCATCCCTTCCTCCATCCCTGTTCCCAGGCAACAATCATCTGCTTTCTGTGATAAGTTACTTTGCATGTTACAGGATTTTATTAGAATGGAATCATGCAATGTGCACTCTTTTTTGCTTGGCTCCTTTCATTTAGCATAATGAGTTTAATATTCATCTGTGTTATTGCATATTGTAGCTTCTTTTTATTGCTGGATAATATCCCTTTGTGGGCATACGCCACAATCTGTGTATCTGTTCATTGGATGATAGTCATTTGGGTTATTTCTTTATTTTGATTGTCTGGACAAATAAACTTCATATACAAATCTTTGTGTGGATATATATTTTTGTTTATTTTTGGGTAAATTCCTAAGAGTGGGTTGTATGGTTGTATATGTTTAGCATTTTAAGGCACTGCCAATGTTTTTCTAAAGTTCTTACACCATCTTACATTCCCACAAGTAGTGTTTGAGAGTTCCAGATATTCCACATTCTTTCCAATGCTTAGTATGGTGAGTCTTTGTAATGTAGGCTGAACTAGGCTGTGTGGGGACCAGTGATATTGAGCATCTTTTCATGTGTTTACCAGCCACTTTTATATCTGCATATGTAAAATCTGTTTAGATTTTTGACCATTTAAAAAATGGAGTTTATCTTATTATTATTTACTAGCGTTCTTTATATATATTAGATACAATATATATACACATCATTTGACTGATACATCTATTGCAAATATTTTCTCCCTGTTTGCATTTTCTTTTTCTTTTTTT
>PVJI01028283.1:0-16687 GCA_004026765.1 Micronycteris hirsuta
ATTAGTTAGTAGCCAAGGAGGAAAAAAGTTCCAGATCTGCTAGTCTTTAGTTGTTAGAAAAATAAAAACAACAGAATCTATTATACACAAAAGTTCATATAATTCGGTAGAATGTCAAGTTACAAATTTGATTTTTTTAATGCTCCCACTTTATCCTAGTCTTGAGGTAGGTCTCCTTTACCCATTTTAGTTCAGCATAATGATTAGATTCTGAAGCACCCAAACCATAGTAACTTGAAAAATAAGAGTGAATTCTTAGCTTATTAGCTTACTGGAATTCAATTCACTCATAAGATCTTGCTATACCAGAACAGTGAAAGAAAGGAAAATCTGAAGGATTGAATCCTAAATCATTTTCTTTTTGTCTCTAGAAGTCATTCATCTTTTCTTCTTTCACCCCTCCTGTCCTGTACCCAAGCACAAAGTGCCGCATTTTAGCATCTAATCCAGCTCATGGGTAGCAACTGAAGCCATTGAAGTTGATTTTTGGCAAACTGAGTATTCAAGAATAATGTAAAATCGAATACAACATAATTCTACCCAATGCATGTATTGTCAAAATATAATGTATAATTTCTATTTAGTTCTAACTAACTGCAAAAGACCATGCTGCTAATGGCCAAATGTTACAGAAGTGAGAACTTAAAAATCAAATGTAATTAGTGTGGGAACTATGGGACCACAATGGAGTGCTAACACTCTCTGAATGACAACTTTAAATAACTTCTGTAAATTGGCCTGTTGCCATAGGGTTAATAGCAGCTCTACAACTATGGATGGATAATTTTACAGCCTTTCCACATTCTGTCTGCAGCATTTAAAGTAATTTCTGTTTTAGGGCTCTGATCTCCTGTCTGTGAATGTGTAATGTGAACGCATAAATAGATTTTAACAAATGAATAAGATAGCATGTGGCAAATTGGAAGATTAATTGGGGAAGGGTTGG
Source organism: Micronycteris hirsuta (assembly GCA_004026765.1). Taxonomy (NCBI): domain Eukaryota; kingdom Metazoa; phylum Chordata; class Mammalia; order Chiroptera; family Phyllostomidae; genus Micronycteris; species Micronycteris hirsuta. Next base: position 947 of record PVJI01028283.1, read on the forward strand.
AGGGAGCACTTATGCAGATTGTTAATGATTCTAAAAACAGTTTTCATTCAGAAAATTTATTCCTTGACTTACCTGTTTTCCTAAGGAGCTCAATGTGTAATCATTTCCCAAGATTTGCTTTTCTAAAATATTAATCTTAAAAGAAGAAAGAGATAATGTACTCTTTGCGTTTGACTCTGAAATATCTCCAGGCTAATTTAGAGATAAAGGGATTTTTCTAGTGTCCTTTAGGAAAAATATGCTTTTATTTCTTCCTTTTCAGTAAAAACAGAGTCAACCAAATATATGGCTACCTGTTATGTGACTCCAGGATGTGTGAAAGCACTCTTTGGCTCTAGGGAATTGTTCCATGCAACATGGGGAATGTAGCCCAGCTCCTGATTAAAAAAAAACTGATGGAGAGCGAGATCTGCACACAGGACCCACGCCCATGGGTAGGTTTTCCCGTGGGGAATCAGGTCTGCAATGTACCTAGGTTGCTATAAGGCTTGCTTTTGCTAAAACTCCCTCACACTGAATTGAGGCAGCAATTGTTTACTGTGTATCTTCAACTTCCTAAAGTCTGTGCTAAACCTCCCAAGTATGGAGTGTAACCGGTTTAACCACTTTTCCCCTTGATCTGCAACATCCTTCTCTTTGAAGTAATTAGCAACATTCTTTCTGTTGCTATCTGTAAAAAGTAATCACCTACAGTGAACCTGTGCATAGTAAATGAGGACCATCCCTGTGTAATGTACCCAGAAAAGCAATAAAAGCCTGTCCAGGCAGCGGCCTGGGCCCTCTTTCTCCCTTAGAGAGCGGTTATGCTGTCCATTTTTCTCCACAGGTCTTCTGTAGTCCATGAGAATTTGTTCATTGCAGCCACAACTCATGGACCCTGCAGGCTGGAGTCCGCATCATTTGACCATACAGATTTTTTCTTTCTTGGTTGACTAACCTTTGGCATTCAATAGTTAGAAATTCTTTGCTTTAGTTTTAGTTCTGCAATGTCCTGGAAATAAAAATATTAAGTGGTCATTTACAACAATGAGTACTTAATTTATCTTAGTCTGAGAGTCAGTTTTTTTAAAATTAAATAATTACTTTATTGTTGTTCAATTACAGTTGTCTGCATCCTCTCCCCTCCCTTCCCCCCACCCCCTCCAACCCCACCTCCCTTCCCTGCCTCCCTCCTCCCCCTTGGTTCTGTCCATGTGTCCTCTATAGTGGTTCCTGGTGGTTCCTGAAAACCCTTCTCCCCATTGTCCCCTCCCCCTGGCTATTGTTAGATTGTTCTTAATTTCAATGTCTCTGGTTATGTTTTTCTTGCTTTTTTGTTTTGTTGGTTATGATCCGGTTAAAGGTGAGATCATATGGTATTTGTCCCTCACTGCCTGGCTTACTTCACTTAGCATAATGCTCTCTGAGAGTCAGTTTTTTAAAAAAAATATTTTATTGATTATGCTATTATAGTTGAACCATTTTCCCCCCTTTATTTCCCCCCACCCTGCACACAATCTCCCACCCACATTCCTCCCCTTTAGTTCATGTCCATGGGTCGTACATATAAGTATGGCTTCTTTGGCTTCTACATTTCTGGTACTATTCTTAACCTCCCCTATATATTTTCTATTACCATTTATGCTACTTATTCTTGATACCTTGTCCCCCTTTCTCCCCCTCCCACTCCCCTGTTGATAACCCTCCATGTGATCTCCATTTCTGTGGTTCTGTTCCTGCTCCAGTTGTCTGCTTAGTTTGCTTTTGTTTTTGTTTTATGTGTGGTTGTTAATAACTGTGAGTTTGCTGTCATTTTACTGTTCATATTTTTAATCTTCTTTTTCTTAGATAAATTCCTTTAACATTTCATGTAATAAAGGCGGGTGTTGATAAACTCCTTGAACTTGGCCTTATCTGAGAAGCACTTTATCTTCCCTTACATTCTAAATGAAAGCTTTGCTGGATATAGTAATATTGGATGTAGGCTCTTGCTTTTCATAACTTGGTATACTTCTTTCCAGCCCCTTCTTGCCTTTAAGGTCTCTTTTGAGAAATCAGCTGACAGTCTTATGGGAACTCCTTTGTAGGTAATTGTCTCCTTTTCTTTTGCTGCTTCTAAGATTCTCTCCTTATTTTTAATCTTGGGTAATGTAATTATGATGTGTCTTAGTGTGTTCCTCCTTGGGTCCACTTCTTTGGGACTCTCTGAGCTTCCTGGACTTCCTGGAAGTCTATTTCCTTTGCCAGATTGGGGAAGTTCTCTTTCTTTATTTGTTCAAATAAGTTTTCAATTTGTTGCTCTTCCTCTTCTTCTTCTGGTACCCCTATAATTCGGATGTTGAAATGTTTAAAGATGTCCTGGAGGTTCCTAAGCCTCTCCTCATTTTTTTGAATTCTTATTTCTTCATTCTGTTTTGGTTGAATGTTTCTTTCTTCCTTCAGGTACACACCATTGATTCGAGTTCCAGTTTCCTTCCCATCACTATTGGTTCCCTGTACATTTTCCTTTATTTCACTTAGCATAGCCTTTATTTTTTCATTTAATTTGCAACCAAATTCAACCAATTCTTTGAGTATCCTGATTACCAGTGTTTTGAACTGTGCATCTGATAGGTTGGCTATCTCTTTGTCGCTTAGTTATATTTTTTCTGGAGCTTTGATCTCTTCTTTTATTTGGGCCATTTTTTTCTCAGAGCACCTTGTACATGTAAGGGGTGGAGGCTTAGGTGTTCACCAGGTTGGGGCAACCCAGGTTGCTGCGTTGTGAAGATGTTGGGGAGGTGTTCAAGAGGGAACAATGGTGCTTGCTCCACTTTCTGCCAGATTTTAGTCACTTCCCCCACTACCCACAAGCAAAATGGGCCCTTCTGGGGCTGATTCCCGGGTGGGTGGGCTTGTGTACTGCTAACACTCTGTGGGTCTTTCCAAAGACCTCTCTTGTGAGTCTGGGAGTTTCTCTTGCTGCTGCCTCAATCCCCACAGGTGTTTTCAATCGGTGGTTTGAGGCTTTATTTCCCCATGCTGGAGCCCTGGGTTGCATGGTCTGTTTTGCTCTGTAGTTGTTCCTCCCAGTTTATCCACACTCGAATATGGGACTGCCTGCTCCACCAGCTGCCACTTCACTGGAGGACCCGCTGTCTTGCTGCGAGTCCTCTCTGCCAGGCTTCCCATCTCTGCCCCTCCTACCGGTCTGGATGAATGTGTCTTCTTTAACTCTTTGGTTGTTGGACTTCCATACAGTTCTATTTTCTGTCAGTTCTGGTTGTTTTTTGTTTTTAAATTGCTGTTGTCCTTCTTTTGGTTGTGCGAGGAGGCACACGTGTGTCTACCGACACCTCCATCTTGCCCGGAAGTTGAGAGTCAGTTTTTATAACAACCATGGCTAATATGCACTGAGAACTTTATCAAGTTCTATAGGTACCTATAGGTACTTCGTGTCTTCTCATTTTGGTCCCCTTAATGTTATGAATTGATTCATTATATTATTTGCACTTTTACAGGTGGGGAAACAGAGGCTCAAAGAGGTAAATAGTGTTGTTCAACTAATAAGGGGCAAAGCTAAGGCTCCAGTTCAGGTCTCTGACTCCAGTGTTGGATTGTTAAATGTTATGCTATAATGTTAGAGAAAGGGGGAAAGGAAAAACAGAACCACAAGGCACTGATGGGGGACATTACAGTAGATCAGGGTCAGAAAAGGACATATGAAGGTGTTGGAATATGCTCCTGGTTTCTTTATTGTTTTTGTTTCTTTCTTAATATTAGTAAGGCTAATTTAGGAGCAGGCACAGTATGATGCCTCAGTTCTCGTAGGTAGTACAGAGTTTTTCAAACTAAATTATATGTTATTAGTGGGTCATGAAGTTGATTGAGTGGATTAGTGGTAGCATTTAGGTGGAGACTGGCATAATCTTAGAAGATTTTATTAAAATATGTCGTTACCCATATTATGGGAGTTAAACAATGTTAAGGGCTAAGGCCTGAAAGAGAGGATTTTCAAGTGTTTACTCATAGATATGTGATAATGTGTGCATGACAGTGGATGCTGGGGAGGTCTGGCTTATTGTTTATCATGCTCCACCCCCATGTATAGCATAAGCATGCAGTGGGGAGCTCCCAGGGCAGAAATTGATTAATTTTGGAAATTCATTGTAACTCTCTCCAGAATTCCCATCATAATTGTTTCAGACTCTCAGGCCTAAGTCAAGCAGCCTATAAGATTCCCTAGAGGAAGAGTTATGTGGACAGCATGTTAATAAAATCAAATAGAAAAGAGTAGAAGATATTAGATTGCGTCACAAGAATTAGCGCAAACAGGGGGCATTAGAACTAATGCTGTGGCCACTTGTGATTTGTGTGTGAGACAGAAAGTTAGTGGAAAGGATGTTATAAATCCCAAGCATTGGCTGGAAAGAGCTCTCATCTTTTGGTCATTGGTGCCTCATCTGAATTTGTGGCATATGATAGTAATAGCTAATTAATGCCTATAAGACCCTTTCTCTTTGCCAGGAAATTACTATAAGAACTTTGCCTAAATTAATTTTTTAATTATCAAAGCAAGTTTATGATTTAAGGACTCTACTTAGTTTCCTTATACAGATGAAGAGATGAGGGGTGGTGAACTAAGAAACATGTCTAAGATTCACAGGAAGTATAAGGAATAACTGGGAAGTATAAGGAATAACGTATAAGTGGTGAGCTGTTTGGCTTTACAATCTGTGCTCTTGATTGTGACACTATCCTAACTATCACACAATTAGGGCATACATATTGTGTGAATTAATTTTATATGAACTTAATTTACATTTAATTGTGAAACAGTGCAAGAGAAACTGACTCTCGAGGAAGTGTGAACAGTTTCAAATTAGTTTCAATGTGTGTGCTTTTTAAAACAAGAACATTATGAAAACAGACTGATAGCTGTCAGACGGGAGGGAGTTTGGGGGGCTGGGTAAAAAATGTGAAGAGATTAAGAAAACTCGGACTTCCAGCCAAGATGGGGGCATAGGTGGACACACAGCGCTGCCACTCACAACCAGAGAGGATAAACAAGTTCAATAGCAAGACAAACAACCAGAACAGACAGAGAATCGAACTGAGTGGAAGTCTGACACCCAAGAAGTTGGAGAGGATGTTCATCCAGATCGGTAAGCGGGTGGAGCTGGATGGAGAAGCACACGGAGCAAGAGGGCAGTTTGCCTGGAGAGACTCACTACGGGTGCGCCTGGCAAAAACGCCGCCCGAGCAATCAGTGAGGCCTGTAGCTGGTGTACTCAGAGAGGCCAGTGGGAACCACCAGGGCCGAGACTGGTGGACCAGGAAGTCCCTCTTTCGTGTGCAGATAGTCCGGGAGAAGGATCTAGGGAGCAGAGCAGACTGCGTGACCCACCATCACGGGGGAAAAAAGCCCCGGGCTACCTGTTGAAAGCAACTGAGGAGGCTGAGGTGCCAGAGCAGCTCCCAGCCTCACCGGAGAGCTTATCGGGGCGAGGGTGATTGGGAGCCAGAAGTAAATGGAGCAAGCACCATTGGTCCCTTCCAGTCCCTGCCCCCAAAGGAAGCAGCACAACACAACCATGTAGGTTGCCCTGCACCTGGGAACACCTAGGGCTCCGCCCCTTAAAGTAACAGGCACATTGAGAAAAAAAAAAAAGAAAATGGCCCAAATGAAAGATCAGAACAGAGGTCCAGAAAAATTACAACAAATGGATGAGGATGTAGCCAACCTACCAGATGCACAGTTCAAAACACTGGTAATCAGGATGCTCACAAAATTGGAAGAAAGGTGGACACAAATAAATGAACAAAAGAAGGATACGCTAAAGATAATGAGGGAAGATATGCAGGGAACCAATAGGGAAGAGAAGGAAACTGGGACTCAAACCAACGGTGTGGACCAGAAAGAAGGAACAAGAATTCAAAAAAATGAGGAAGGGCTTAGGAACCTCTGAGACATCTGTAAATGATCCAACATCTGGATCATAGGGCTGCCAGAAGGAGAAGAGGAACACCAAGAAATTGAACTTATATTTGAACAGATAATGAAGGAGAATTTCCCCAACCTGACAAAGGAAGTAGACTTCCAGGAAGTCCAGGAAGCTCAGAGAGTCCCAAAGAGGCAGGACCCAAAGAGGAACACACCAAGGCACATCATAATTACATTATCCAAGATTAAAAATAATGAGAGAATCTTACAAGCAGCAAGAGAAAAGGAGACAGTTACCTACAAAGGAATTCCCATAAGACTGTCAGCTGATTTCTCAAAGGAGACCTTCCAAGCAAGAAGGGGCTGGAGAGAAGTATTTCAAATCATGAAAATTAAGGACCTACACCCAAGAATACTCTATCCAGCAAAACTTTCATTTAGAATGGAAGGGCAGATAAAGTGCTTCTCAGATAAGGTCAAGTTCAAGGAGTTTATCATCACACAGCCTTTACTATATGAAATGTTAAAGGTATTTATATAAGGTATGGAGAGATATCAACAGGGGAGTGGGAGGGGGAGGGAAGAGGAAAAAGTACAGAGAAAAGTAGCATAAATGGTAGATAGAAAACAGCCATGGGGAAGTTAAGAATAGTATAGGAAATATAGAAGCCAAAGAACTTATGTGTATGACCCATGGACAAAAACTAAAGGGTGGGGAATGGGGGGGGATGGAGGTGGAGGGAAATAAAGGGGGGAAAATGGAACAATTATAATAGCATAATCAATAAAATATATTTAAAAAAAAATAAAACTCGTAGACATAGACAACAAACAGTATGATGATTACCAGAGGGAAAGAGGTGGCTGGTGGATGTGTAGGAAGGAAAAGGGAGATAAATGGTGATGGAAAGAGACTTTGCTTGGGGTGATGAACACACAATATGGTGTACAGCTAATATATTATAGAATTGTACACCTGAAACCTATATAATTTTATTAACCAATGCCACCCCAATAAGTTCAATAAAAATTTTAAAAAGAACATTATGGAATAAAACTATTAGAGTTTGGGACAAATTTAACACTTTAATTGAAATAACATGATTGCTTTTCTACTGCAGAAGTCCTCACTAAGTTGCTTGAGCTTCCTTATAACCAGTATTTTGAACTCTGCATCTGATAGATTGCTTATCTCCATTTCATTTAGCTCTTTCTGGAGTTTTGATCTATTCTTTCATTTGTGCCATGTATCTTTGTCTCCTTGTTTTGGCAGCCTTCCTATGTTTGTTCCTATGTATTAGGTAGAGCTTCTTTGACTCTGTGTCTTGGTAGGGTGGCCTAAAGTAGTAGGTGGCCTGTAGGGTCCGGTGGCACAGCCTCCTTTATCATCCAAGTTGGGTACTCAAGGTGTGCCCTTCGTGTGGGCTGAGTATACCCTTCTCTTGTAGTTGAGCTGTACTTGCTGTTGGCAGATCAATGGGAGGGATTTACATGGGCCAGTCAGCTGCAAGAATTTGCTGTAACCACTGACCACCACCCTCCACCCTCCACCGAGGATCAGCTGTGCAGGGGCAGGATGGTGGTGTTCCAACATGGTCTTTAGCTATCCACTGGGTTCACTGGCCTTGGGGTTTCCTGGGTGGTGCAGCCAAGGTCAGCCCCCACCTGTGTTTAGCCCTGGGCTACTCTTCCTGAGCTATAAAGCAATCTGAGACAGCTGCTACTTGTGCTGGGCTTGGAGATTCCCAGGTGAAGCCACACTGTGAATCTATGCTGGCTTCTGCTAGTGCTGGACCTGGAGCTCATTGAGGCTAGCTGTTGCTTCTTTGAGAGGATTTAGGAAGTTGTGAAGCATGAGCCAAGACTAGCCATTCATATGGAAAAGCAGCTTTTGTGGACCCATAGTTTGGATGGGGCAGAGTCTCTGGGTATCTCCAAGGCAGGTCAAACAGTGTTAGCCAGGTTGACGGAGTCTCAGATATGGCACAAGATTGCTGGCTCTGTGGGAGGAGAGTTTAGAAAAGAGACAGTGGCCTCTGCTCATCTTGATGCCAGATACTTCAGTTTTTTTCCAGTCTGCCACTGATGCCTTTCAAGTTGCTACCTCAGTGCTGTAGCTCAGGAGTGAGTCTGAGTAGGTGAGTCTGTGTGTAGGTTCTTTAAAAGGAACTACTTGGAAGAGGTTTCTTCCACTGATTCAATTCGTGTTGGATTTTGCAGCCAGAAGTTGTGGTGTCTTATCTTCCTAGCACTGGAACTGGACCCGGGGACCTGGTATGGGGCATCCTTGATCCCAACATATTCCTCCCAAATTCTATCCACCACATATGGGTGTGGAACCAGACAGTTTTATGTTTGTGCCCCTCCTACCAGTCTGGATGGAAGTGGTTTATTTAATTCTATAGTTGTCAGACTTCCATTCAACTTGATTTCTGTCAGTTCTGAGTGATGGTTGTAATTTTGATGTGATTGAGTGAAGAGGTGAACCATGTCTGCATATGCTGCCATCTTGACTGGAAGTCCCCCATGATTGCCTTTGAATCAATGGTTTTTACTATAGAAGAAGGAGTATTGTGCAGTGAAAAATATAGATGTATGTTTATGTTCAACCATAGGATATGGAAATGTGAACAGAAAAGTTGATGATTAGTGATGTTGAACATCTTTTCCATGTTTATTGTCCATCTGTATGTCCTCTTTGGAGAAGTGTCTATTTAGATCCTCTGTCCATTTTTAATTGGATTGTTTGTTTTTTTGGTGTTGAGTTTTATAAGTTATTTATAAATTTTGGATATTAACCCTTTATTGGATGGATGGATGTGGAGAGCATTAATGCTAAGTGAAAATAGCCAGTCTGAGAGAGATAAGTACTATATGATTTTGCTCATATGTGCGATCGAATGAACACTATGAACTAACAAGCAAAATAGAGTGAGATTAAGATGTCTAGGGAGAGGTTGGAGAGCTGTGTTGGGGGTTGAGGGATTGAAAAAAAAGAAAAAATAGAGAAAAAATTCATGGACACAGACATCAGCAGGGTGGTTGTGTGGGGACCGGGGGGAAGTAGAGGAGGGTAAGTGGGGAATAAGTGGTGATGGAAGGAAACTTGACTTGGGTCGGTGCACACAAAATACAGCATACAGATGATGTGTTGTGGAATTGGGCACCTGAAACCTGTATAATTCCATTAATGAGTGTCTCCCCAATAAATTCAATAAAAAGGAAAAAAAAGGTTGAGAGAACATTGACTGTTTTAAGGTTTGGTCAGAAAAGCAGAACCAGCAGGAATGATATAGAATAAAGGATTTATTATAAGGATTAGGCCTTAGATAATTATGGACCTAATGGAAATGTTTACTTATGGACTCTTGAATCTGGTGTTGGTCCTGATTTTGTCACAGGGCAGTCAGGCAATCTGGTGTTGGGAAGGAGAGTGGGAGACACAGTAGGTAAGAGCAAGGACATATTGGATCCTAGTCTTTCTCTCATCACCTCCAAAACTATGAAGCGGTCTGGGTGACTTGCAGGAGAAGTGGACCTGGCTTCTGTCTCCTACTAGTGAAGTGAGCTTACAGTAGATCCACTGTCAGGTGTATGAGCTGACGTATGGCCTGGCATCCTTACACCATCTTCAAAATAGAGAAAAGAAAATGGGAAGGAAGGAAGGAAGGAAATAAGGAAAAGAGAGAAAATCTAGAGGCAAGTTCATGTTCAACTGTTGCATATGGAAACATAAAGTCATCATTGAGAGGGACAGAGAATTATGCTGTTCTCATGTAACACTCCAGACAAGTAAGGGTATAGTCTAGGTGAGAGGAAGCTCTGCTCCAGGAGATCCTCTGGAGCCATGCTCCTTGTACCTCATTGCCCCTTCATCCCTTAGGGTACTCCCTCCTCCAAAGAGTGAATATGACACCACAGCAACCTCCTTGCAGAAAGAGAAAGGGAACAGTGGAGGGAAGTGGACTTGAGTGATGTGATCTAGAAGTTGTACGGTTTAATTCCACTTAAGTGGTACTGTTCAATTGCACTCACAAACCAGTGGCCAGAACTTACTCAAATGAAAGTAGTCTCTAGCCTGGCTGCTATGTGCCCTGCTATAAATGTCGAGAGGTTCTATTTAAGCTATGGTGAACCCAGAAACTTATGGGAATGCTCAATCTCTGCCCTTAGTAAGGAAATGAATACATACTTCTTAGTATCAGTATCGGTTTCTTTATCTATGAAATGGGAACAAAATCCTATTTCAGAATGTTACTTTGAGAAATATATGAGAACACATATATTAGAAAAGTGATTTTAAAACTGTAAAACACTAAGTCATTACTTCTTATACTACTTATTGATATACATACTCACAAGACAATTATTTATGTATACACAATAACCTATGTGCTTTAATGTTCTTTTATATGGTAGCCCATCTTGCTTTATAATTATAGACTTGATGGCAGTCTTAAGTTGTCATGTCTGAGACCTAACTCAATATTGTAATGTAGTAAAAATTTATGGGTAAATATTAGTAATAAGTATGTTGTAATTTTAAAGTTCTTTGAGTACTTACATTCCTATTCAACCTGACAAATAAATGAATACACTAGCCTTTCCTACTTGTAGAAAATCATCTCACTAAATTTGCATTTGCCTACCCACATTTTCCATTGCCTGGTAGATTAATCAAACATTTAGAAGCCTTCATAAAGTGTGTGAATTAATCTCCTTTTCATTTATTTGGTGATGCAGGAAAATAAACTGTTTGGATATACAGTTTCTGAATATTCTGTTTTTGGGTGTGCTCCATCATATTTATTTCTAGAAAAATTTGTATTGAATGTATACTCATAAAATATTTTGTTAATTGGCTATTTAAATATAATATTATTTTGTAAGTTCCTAGTAGGATCTTTTGCATTTTTCCCCTTATTGTTTTGGTCTTTCTATGGTTCTGAAAGTTATTTATGCAATATTGAGATATAATTGGCAAATGGATACAAATTTTATATGTTTAAGGTATACAATATGATGTTTTAACATATATATACATTGTGAAATGATTACTACAATCAAGCTAATGAACATATCCATCACCTCACATAGTTATCTTTTTTTTTTAATTTTTAGTGTGTGGCAAAGAACACTTTGAAATTAGATGAAGGGATTAGTTAACATATATAAAGGGAGTAGTTAACATATATGAAGGACCCATGGACATGGAAAATGCTGAGGGGACTGATTACGGAAGTGGGGGGCAGGTTGGGTGGAGGGGGCAAAGGGGGAAAAATAAAACAACAGTAATAGCATAAACAATAAAATAAAAATAAAATGGTTAATTTTGTTATGTGAATTTTACCTTGATAAATATTTTTAAATGAAAAATGATCTACTCTCTTGGCAAATTTCAAGTATATGATACAATATATTTACTATAGTAAACAGGCTGCACAGTAGATTTCCAGAATTTATTCATCTTGTATAACTGAAACTTAGTACTTAGACAAACATCTTCCTATTTTTCCCAGCACTTAACAGTGACAACCACCATCCTGCTGTATTTTTGAGTCTGTCTCAGAATGTATTGTTTCTAGGAATTTATCCATTTCTTCTAGGTTATCCAATTTCATGAAACAAATTCAAGAAAATTGAAATCATATCAAGCATTTTCTCTGACCATAAGGGACTGAATATAGAAACCAACCTCAAGGAAGAAACTCAAAAATACTTGATTAAATAGCTTGCTGTTAAACAATGAATGGGTCAAGAATGAGGTCAAGGAAGACATCAAAAAGCTTTTGGAAACAAGTGAAAATGAACTCAGAACAACCCCAAACTTATGGGACACCATGAAGGCAGTCCTGAGAGGGAAGTTCATAGTGATACAGGCCTACCTAAAAAAGATAGAAACATTTCAAATAAACAACCTAACCCTATACCTACAAACACTGGAAGAACAACAACAAAGACAGCCCAGAATAAGTAGACAGAAAGAAATAACTAAGATCAGAGCAGAATTAAAGGGCATAGAGACTAAAAGCACAATTATAAGGATCAATGAATCCAGGGGCTGGTTCTTTGAAAAGATAAACAAAATCGACAAGCCTTTAAGCAGGCTCATCAAGAAAAAAAGAGAGAGGACCCAAATAAACGCAATCAGAAATGAAAGAGGAGATATTACAACTGACGCCACAGAAATACAAAGAATTGTAAGTCACTACTATGAAGAACTGTATGCCAAGAAATATGAAAACCTAGGAGAAATAGACAAATTTTTAGAAAAATGTAATCTTCCAAAACTGAATGAAGAAGAAGCAGAAAGCCTGAACAAACCAATAACAGCGGATGAAATTGAAGCAGTAATCAAAAAACTCCCAACACACAAAGGCCCTGGACCAGATGGTTTCACAGGAGAATTCTACAAAGCATTTAAGGAAGAGCTAACCCCTATCCTTCACAGACTATTCCAACAAATCCAAGAAGACAGAAGACTCCCAAACTCATTTTATGAAGCCAGCATCATCCTAATCCCAAAACCAGATAAAGACACAACAAAGAAAGAAAACTTCAGGCCAATATCCCTGATGAACATAGACACTAAATCCTCAAGAAAATAATGGCAAACTGCATCCAGCAATACATTGAAAAGATCATACACCATGGCAAGGTAGGATTCATCCCAGGGATGCAAGGATGGTACAATATTTGCAAATCAATAAATGTAACACATCACATAAACAAAAGCAAAGGCAAACCACATGATCATATCAATAGATATGGATAAAGCATTTGATAAGGTACAGCACCAATTTATGGTAAAAACACTCATCAGAGTGGGAATAGAGGGAGCATTCCTCAACATAATAAAGGCCATATATGAGAGACCTACAACCAACATCATACTCAATGGGCAAAAACTAAAAACTTTCCCACTAAGATCAAGAACAAGACAAGGTTCTCCACTTTCACCACTTCTATTCAACATAGTATGGGAAGACCTAGCCACAGCAATCAGATAAGGAAAGGAAATAAAAGGCATCCAAATTGGAAAAGAGGAAACAAATCTGTCATTGTTTGCAGATGACATGATAGTTTACAGAGAAAATTGAATAGACTCCACCAAAAAACTACCTGACTTAACAAATGAATTTGGCAAAACAACAGGATACAAAGTCAATATTCAGAAATCAAAGGCACTTTTGTAAACCAACAATGAAATATCAGAAACAGAAATCAGGAAAAAAATCCCATTTGATATAGCAACAGGAAAAATAAAGTACCTAGGAATAAACCTAACCAAGGAGGTAAAAAACATGTACTTGGAAAAGTACTCAACATTGAAGAAAGAAATTAAGGAAGACACAAACAAACGGAAGCATGTACCATGCTCGTGGATTGGAAGAATTAACATAATCAAATTGTCCATACTACCCAAATCAATTTATAGATTTAATGCAATCCCAATTAAAGTACCAATGACATATTTCACAGATATAGAACAAACATTTCAGAAATTTAAATGGAACCACAAACATCCCCGAATAGCTGCAGCAATTTTGAGAAAGAAGAACAAAGTAGGAGGGATCACAATACCTGATATTGAAGTGTATTACAAGACCACTGTAATCAAAACAACCTGGTACTGGCATAAGAAAAGGCACATGGACCAATGAAACAGAATAGAGAGATCAGAAATAAACCCATGTTTCTATGATCAATTAATTTTTTGACAAAGCGGGCAGTAGCATAAAATGGAGCAAAAAAATAGCCTCTTCAACAAATGGTGTGGGGAGAGCTGGACAGATACATGCAAAAAAAATGAAACTGGACCACCAACTTACACCATATACAAAAATAAATTCAAGGTGGATAAAAGACTTAAGTATAAGTCATGACACTATTAAAATCCTAGAGGAGAACATAGGCAGGAAAATCTCAGATATTCTATGGAGCAATATTTTCACAGATATGTCCCCTAGAACAAGGGACATAAAGGAAAGAATAAACAAGAAGGATGTCATCAAAGTAAAAATCTTCTGCACAGCTAAAGAAAACAGCAATAAAATGAAAAGAGAACCAACCATATGGGAAAACATATTTGCCGATGATACCTCAGACAAGGGTTTGATCTCCAAAATATATAAAGAACTCACATGACTCCACTCTAAGAAGACACACAACCTGATTAAAAAATGGACAAAGGACACTTGAACAGACATTTCTCCAGGGAGGACATACAGAGGGCCCAGAGACATATGAAAAGATGTTCACTATTGCTAGCTATCAGAGAGATGCAAATTAAAACCACAGTGAGATACCACTTCACACTGTTGAGAATGGCCATCATAATTAAAAGAAACAAACAACAAATGTTGGAGAGGTTGTGGAGAAAAGGGAACCCTAGTGCACTGTTGGTGGGAATGCAGACTGGTGAAGCCACTGTGGAAAACAGTATGGAATTTCCTCAGAAAAATAAAAATGGAACTGCCTTTTGACCCTGCAATTCCACTGCTAGGATTATATACTAAGAACCCTGAAACACCAATCCGAAAGAACCTATGCACCCCAGTGTTCATAACAGCACAATTTACAATAGCCAAGGCTGGAAGCAACCTAAGTGCCCATCAGTAAATGAATGGATCCAAAAACTATGGTACATTTACACAATGGAATTCTACAGTTTAAAGAAAGAAGGAGCTCCTACCCTTTGTAACAGCATGGATGGAACTGGAGAGCATTACGCTAAGTGAAATAAGCCAGGTGGTGAAAAGTAAATTCCATATGATCTCACCTTTCACTGGAACCGAATCAACAAAACAAAGAAGCAAGGAAAATATAACCAAAGACATTGAATTGGGAACATGCTGACAGTAACCAGAAGGGAGAGGGGAGGGGATAATGGGGGAAAAGTGTGAAGGGTTTACAGGAATAACTATAAAGGACACATGGACAAAAACAAGGTGGGTGTGGAAATGGGAGGGAGGTGGGGAAAGCTTGGGTGATGGGGAGGAGTAGGGGGAAAAGGCAGAAAACTGTAATTGAACAACAAAGAAATAAAAAGTGTTTAAAAAATAAATTAGCAAAACTTAAAGGTCTTGTTTGTTATGCTGAGGAGTGCAGCATGTAGGGTCAAAGAAATAGAGGAATGACATGGACAATCTGTATTTTATTAGGATGGCATTATAATGGAAGGATTTATAAGGACTCAGATCAATACATTTAATTATTTCAACATGAAAACTCTGAATCCAAAATTAAAAAAAAAAGGCTAAAATCAAGAAGCAAGTTAAACTGGGACAACTACTTATAATAAATATGGTAAAGGTTAATCGTTTTAGTATTTAAAGAGTTCATTCAAATTGGGAACAACAGCACTAAGAAGATCCTCATAGATAACAGAGTGTGACACTAATAGATAATTAGGAAAAAATTAGACATATCGGACATATCAGTATGCAAATTAAAACAACAGGGAAGTCTCATTTTTTGAGAAATCAGGAAACTTGAAACAAGAATTACAGTCAGGCTACCTGATGCTGACAGAAATATGGAGTAAAAGGAATTTTCATACTTTGCTGATGGGAGCATATATTAATATAACCTTTGTGGATGCAGTTGTATAGTGACTACAAATTGACTATATTCAGTGACTTGGGAATTTCTTATATTGGAATTATAGATAAAGAAATAATCTGAAGTATAGAATGGGCTATTTTTTTTAAAGATTTTATTTTTATTTATTTTTAGAGAGAGGGGAAGGGAGGGAGAAAGAGAGGGAGAGAAACAGCAATGTATGGTTGCCTCTCACATGGCCCTCACGGGGACCTGGCCCGCAACCCAGGCATGTG
>PVJI01028284.1:0-16685 GCA_004026765.1 Micronycteris hirsuta
TAGGTGTTTACGGAGTGTGTCACAAGGGCTAGTGTTCACCTAAGCGTGTATCGGAGGAATGCATTCCAGAGCAAGCTGTAAAGATAATGATCTTCACAGGGCTCTTTTGCTTCTTTTGATCTGGGCTTAGCTAAACCAGCCCCATTGAAGACATTCTAACATCTTTACCATAAAAACAATCTGTCAGCTTGAAACCCAAAGAAAAACTATCTTGTACAATTGCTACAAGCACTGGGATTGGCCTTCCAATTACAGTGACATGTTTGTATGTTTAACTGTTTTGCATATCTTTTTTTAAAGATTTTATTTATTTATTTTAGAGAGGGCAAGGGAGGAAGAAAGAGGGAGAGAAACATCAATGTGTAGTTGCCTCTTCTGTGCCCCTTGTTGGGGACCTGGCCAGCAACCCAGGTATGTGCCCTAACTGGGAATTGAACCAGAGACCCTTTGGTTCACAGGCTGGTGCTCAGTCCACTGAGCCACACCAGCCAGGGCTGTTTTGCATATCTTGAGTTGAATTTTTAATGCTGGTTCACTAACTCACTCACCAAATTCTACCTCTAACCAATGGCGCATACTCCTCTAGTTTCATGAGAACTGGGTATTGTATACTGGCAATACCACTTTAAAGACGAAGATACAAGAGGCCAGAGAAGCCCAGTATCGCATGGCTAGTAAATGGCAGTGGCAGAATTTGAACCCACTTTCGACTATTCATCTCTATATACCTCTCTTTTTATGGACAAGCCAGAAGCTACCCACATTTCATTTGCTTGTTTTCCATGCTAGCTTTCTTAACTTTCTTGCATTCGGGTTTGATGCTGAGATGTGCCAGCTGGCTGGAGGAAAACTTCCAGGAGGAGGTAACTGTGGAAAAACTCTGACACAGTCCTCAGCATTCCCTACCTTGAGGGGAAGTGAGGAACCCTGGTCACCAGAAGGGCTAGCTGGAGAGCTCGTCCATCAGATCAAAGTCCTCCCCTTCCCAGGAAAACAGCCCAGAGCTGTGGAGAGCCGTGAATACTTGTTGCCTATGGGCACACGAGCCTTATTTTCCTTTCTAAAAACCAGCCCAGCAATACAGTCATCAAGAAAGCGGTCAATCATTTCTGCCAACCTCTTACATGTTCATCAATGAGTTAAGCGTCTAAAGGAGATCAAGCAAGATGTTTTCCAGAATACAAAAGATTAAGACTTGCTTCAAATATCTGGGCATTTGAGGCAGCAGTCACTTTGAAAAGAGAGGAAGAGAGTCTTGTGATGCAAATGGGTAAATATTCACTTACCTCGTTCTTTATGAAGTCTTTTGGCAATCAGTTTAGCACAGCAAAAATACACCAAATTCATGGTTTTTTTGAGGGGTGGGGAAGAAATATTTTATAAATATATATGTAGAACTCTGTAAGTCTATATTTTAAATCAGATTTCTTTTGGCATGGTCTTTCACATGGCTTCCTCGACAAATGAAGTATGTATTCAGCCAAGTATTAAAGAATGGTATATAAATAATGTCAAGTTCCCAAGGCTCTATTACTTGCACGGACTTTATTCTCCCTCTGCTAAAAAGCCTATGTCCTGCACATTGCTATGTCTCACTACGGTTCCTCCAGTACTTCCTGTCCCTGGTTTTGAAACCTGAACTCTAATGAGGAAGCCGTCTGTTAGGAATTGCCTTTCTACTCATCCTCACGCTGTCCCACTGCTTGTCCAGGGCCGTTGGATCAGCACCAGGAGAAACAGAACAGGGACGATGGCAACTGCTGGTTCAAAACTGCTGTTCGGTGTCAGTTTTTATATTATTTTAGATGCACTCCTTCTCCACCATGGGCTTCCCAAACACTCCTCGGATGACAGCCGCCTGTTCTCAGCCCTCCTGGAGTTTCAGGACAGGCAAGCTTACGACCAGGAAATCAAGGGTGAGCTGTAACATGTGCTGTATTCATTGGAATATAAGGGGATGTTTTTTTTAAAAAAGAAAGTTAAACTCGAAAAATACAATATGCTTCATGTTTTCAGATTGGAAAATGTCCTAAAGCAGCTGTCCAGTGCTGGAGCAGGGGCGCCCTGGGCCCTCAGGAAGGAGGATGGGCAGGAGGGCCTAAAAGCTCAGAGGAAAGGGAGTGAGGGGCTGGGAGAGAGCATGGAACAAGCAAGTCACATGGAATCTCTGTCTATAGCTATATGCGCTGTTCTTTTCACTAACACATCTTCTTCTGGACTCCTTACAGACTAGACTGTAAAAAAAACGAACAAACAGTAAAGTTCTATGTCTCTGTGGGTTCTGGAGCAGAAGACAAAGCTTTAAAAGTTAGGTTAGAAACTGCTGGTAACAAGTGATTGTATCTCATCTCAGTTCTGAATCACAATGAATAAGCAGGTTATAGTCTCTGAACGTCATTGAAAAGACAATGTTTCAAACTACCCATGGCCAACCTCACGCACTTTCAGAAGCACATTTTTAAAAAAAATTGTGGCATGGTGACCGCGAGTTCGGGCTCTGAGGATAGAATACTGGGACCTTGCCTCTGTCTCTGGTCTGGCATATGCTCTGCGAGCCTCAGTTTCCTCACCTGTAGAAGGAGCGTAAGAAAAGCTCCTCACAGGGCTTTCCTTGCAATAAAAGACTTCCGTACAGAAAGCACTTAGCATAGTGCTTGGCACATAGTGAGTGTTCAGCAAACGTCGGCTGTTATTATAAATTAAACAGATAAATAATAAACAAGCTACCTACTAAGAGTTATTTAACTCTTAAGCCTCTGTTTCCTCCAGAAAAGAAGCTGATCGTGCCTACATTGTACGCCTAGGGAAAACTTACAGGAATCGGCACAAAGTTGGTCCTGGAAAATGCTAGTTATGACTGTTACATGCCTCTCTTTACTAGAATTTGAGTGCCAAGAGAGCGGAACCAGCTGTTTGATTTATTGACGCAGCCTTAAGCCTAGAATATGCCTGCACAGCGAGGCACCCCCAAGATATGTGTTGACAGTCATTCTTATCCATTATTGCCCTCGTGCTGGGCAGAGGCCATGCACTTAGAAGAATAAAGACATTTAGATTAGGTTATAAATTACAAGTTCTAATGTTGCTTTTGTTACAAAATACTCTGACTTTCTGACTCATCCATTTTGATTGCTCTTCCCCCAATTAATCCAAAATAGTGAGGTTCATGCCATCTTGAAAGATGAGAGACAGACCTTGTGGAGAGAGAGTGACCCAGCATCACCGGAAGGTCATTCTCAGCAGGTGCCTCCAGGCTGGTCTGGAGGGCAGGGGGCTGGCAGACCTCTGCTCCCACCACCAGGGGCACCCGTCCCTCTCTCCCTGCCTTCTCCCTCTCCCGCCCCCATATTATTTTCCCTCTTTTGCTAGCCTGGTTCACTCTTGCAGTTGAGCCTGTATGAGTAATTGCTATAGTCCCATCTGTCCACATGTTAACAGAAGGATGAGTGAATTCATTAAAAAATAAGCACAGAGAAGGGAATGGAATGGAGGGATGTGGCCTACCAAGCGCTTGTGATGCAAGTCATAAACCAATTAAGTGGGCATGACTAGTATTTTCATGCATGGTAACGAGGGGAAAAGCTTCAGAAAACGCTTGCTTCCTGGAATTTTGAGCAAAGACGGCTTTTATCGTAATCAGTGATTCTTAGTGAGGAGAGTTAAGCCATCTCCACAAAGAGTGGAGAACGAGTTTGCGGAATTCACAGTGGATTAAATCACATATTTTCACTGTGGCCACAGTTTCCTTCCCCTTGTGGCTGCTCCTAGAATCCCAGAGTTTGGCATTTCATTCGCCTGTAACACCGCTTAGTTTTACGAGGTTGCAGTGGATGGGAACGACCAGCAAGCCTTACAAACTCACTGCTTGCAACGATGGCACATTATTTGTCAGGCGAATTGGTTTTTCCATCTGGCCCTGAAAACTTGTCAACAAAAGTCTTTCCTCGAGCTGTAGTGTTCACTATTAAAAGGACGGGTGGAAAGGTGAAAGGGAACTGATCTCTTTTGAAAGTTGGTTAAATAAAAACATCAGCGGAGCAGACAATAGTATTCGCGGCAGAAAAATCACATAAATCACCTTTTATCCTCTGTCTGGTAGGACTAAGCAGACAAGCCAATCCTTTTTCCCTGGCTATAGCTGTCCTTTGAAAATGAACTTCCATACAGGGAGGCAGAGTGGGGAGACTCAAGTTCAACTTCAAGTGCTGGTGCCTCTAATAACAAAGAGATTCAAGGCCCTTCTCCTTTACTCTGTGGTGCAGACGGATGCTCCTGGGTACCCAGCTGCCGAGGTCCTGAGTGGTCGAGCTTTGCTTTTCTCTACGCTAGTCCTACCCGCCCATCAGACCTCGTTACACCCGAACAGAGCCCTGCAGTGGGTCCAGAATGGCGATCTGCCAGACAGCCCACCGCAGGGACTTCCTCTTCCGCTCAGCAAGGTCTCAGAAAACTCTCTGAAGGGCCAGCTCTGAAATGCCCTTCTCCCTGGCCCACGGCAGCCGGCGTAAGGCCCGCTGAGTGGGTTTAGACACCCATTCACCCCTCCCACTAGCCCGCCCTTCGCTCACGGTGTTGGAATGCGCTGCACAATATGCTTTTCTGAAGAGGAACCAGGGAGTAATTCATCTTCTTTATGTGTGCTCAGCGGAGCAGGAGGCAGAGGCGAGCGGGACCCAGGAGGAGCTGGGGAGTGTGATTAGTAACAGCTGACAGCCCCAGACCGAGACCCTTTCTTCGGTTACCGCATTGTGACAGCCTTGCACAAAGCCGTCACTGTCCTCTCGCCACGGCTGGGAAACTCAGGACCGTGGAAAATAGCAGCGACCAGTGTGGCTTGGGTGGTGGGGGCAAAGGGCCGATCCGGCCAACTTCTGGTTACACCTGTGAAGCCCAGCTGGGAAAAGAAACCTCTATCATGCGGAAAGACACGCCAGCATGCGGTGGGCTACCAACCAGCACCCACCGGGAGCAGTGACCTCAACGGGGACAGTTAGGTGGCTTCATTCACAGCAAGAAGAGAGTGTGGAGAACAACAAAGTGCTTTGATTTAATGAGAGGAAATTCTTTGAGGGCCAGAGCTCCGACCTCCTCTGCCTTTTCCCCCCAAAGAATCATGATTTACAACCAACTACTAGAGGAGTAGGTTGCAGTTTCCGAAAGAGCCCCTTTCATTTGCTGTGGACAAGACCTTCACGTGCTGGGTCCTGAGAGACCTTCTTAAGAAGATGGCGGTGAAGACAGCGCGTGTCCTAGCGGGCAGAATGCTGAAGGGGACCCAATTCTACCGCGGGCCAGGCTTGTGCAAAGTCCATCAGAAGGCGTCTCGAGTTGACTGCAGAACACGACAGACTCGAGGGGGTGCCCTTTCTTCCCACAGAAGGTCTGTCCCTCACAGAAGAAAAGGAATTGAAAGGCTCATAGAAACGGAAAGCCACAGTGGGCATTAAAAACCAGCGCAGCCTGGTTCGGATTCCCAGAAGAATAGCTGAAGCAGGAGTGCGACTCCAGGCCTTGAAATGAGGCTGGGAAGCAGCAGAGATCCCTGGGGCCGGAGGAGGCGTGCGCGGTAGGTGACCCGAAGTCCGCCTCCACGCCCAATGCCTTGCCATCAAAGATTCTGGCACCATGACCCAACCTGACAACTCTGCACTGGACCGAGTGAGGTTAAGGCTGTTGCCTGAGATGGAAATGAAGATCTTTTCAAAAGATGCATTTCTTACATAAAAGGAGAAATGACTGAGAATAAAATGTGTTCACCTCAGCTATTTTCCAAATTAAGTCCCGAATGTAGAATCAAGTCCACGTTTGGCTAGTTAAGAAAGGGTGCAAAATTACGTCTTTGGGGGTAGAACTGGGGTTGATAAGAGGAGGAAGAGAAGACTGTGGTGACAAGAGAGTTGAGAGAATGACAGATAGAAGGAGAGGAAAGAGAAAGAGGGAGACTCAAGAGCAGAGAAGCCGGGAATGGAGAAAAAAGTTCAGTAGGTGCTTTTATCTCAGTGAGCATATTTCTTGGGCTGTGGCCAACCCTCCACCCCGCTTCGGTTCTGATTAGTTTTCTCAGTATTTAAAAGTTGATCAGTTGTTCTTATCTAATCTATAAAGGAATAGTCGCACCCACAGAGTGGGAGATTACGCTCCCAGCTACCTGACCCAAACAATGCAGCAGTACCCCTTCCCAGAGTGGAAAAGACTGTGGAAATGTCTGGAACTGGTCGGCTTCCCTCATCCCTGCCTCACTTGTAGTAAGAGAACTCGCTCTCCTTGGAACAGGAAAAGCTGCATTTTTGGCCCCAACAATAGAATGGATTGATCGCTGATATATTCCACCAGCAGTGGCTAAACGCTCAGGGCTCTTTTCCTTTTACAGAAAGGGGTTGTTTCCGCATATTCTCCTTTAGTTTCGTAACATTTAGGTACATAGTTTCTGTCTGACTCTCAGTTTCGTCTCCCAATGTTCTTCTCAAGGGGTATTTAGGAATTCCCAAAATGACTCCTAAGAAAATTATGGGCAGCCCTTACATCAAACTTCACTTATTCTGAACAGACTTCAGGAATCTAAAAGGGTGTGAAGGAGGGGGTGTGGAAATGGCGCTTGGCTGACCTGAGACTGGTGTGGCACAGATGGGATTGGTAAAATTATTCTTTAACTTGGAATTTATGGGCAGGGCGGGTAACGATGCAGCCACCAGTGCCTGAGAAATACACTACTAGTAGGTGGGTACTTCTGAGTAATGTCTGGTAACACTAAATGATGAGCAGGAGAGAGACAGAGAGAGGACATCGTTGCTAACAAGGAATGTGGGGGTTACAAACAGGTCAAGGAGCGCAGGGTGCAAGACAAGGATTTCGAGTGAGTGATGCAAATGCCTATAACTGCTTGGAGACAAGCAATGGAAGGAGGTGGTGAAGGAAACCAAAGTGCTGGGAACCTACGGCTGCCTTTTGGGACATGGATTTTAAATCGGATATTAAGAAACAAGATGCAGAAAGACCCTTTGGTCCTCCCCCATATCCTGCCTAAGAATTTCAGATGGAAAAACCTGCTCCACAAAAGAAACCTTAACATATCCACCTTAGTCTAATTTGAATTCAGAAGGGCAGAGGGGAGGGTGTCAGGCCGGGGCCTGTTGGCTAGGTACCCCAGTCCCACTGTCTCTGAGTTGCCTAGTAAGAATTTTCCTGCCAAGTATGGTTCCCTCTTCCTCAACGACCTGTAAACCATCCATTCTCACTTCTGAAATCTAATACTTTGTCCCACCTTTTTTCTTCTGCCTAAAATGCCTTATCTACCCAATGCTGTCTCACTGTCTTTGGAATTTTCATGCTCTTGTGAATTCCCTGTGCACATGTATTAAAATTTGATTTTCTCCTGTCCATCTATCTCTGTCAGTTTGATTACCAGCTGAGCTAGAAGAATTTAGAAGGTGGAAGGAAAAATATTGTTTTCAACCCTGGCTGGTGTAGCTCAGTGGATTGAGTGTGGGCCTGCAAACCAAAGGGTTGCCAGTTCGAGATTCAGGCAGGGTACATGCCTGGGTTGCAGGCCAGGCCCCCAGTTGGGGGGTGCGTGGGGGGCAACCACATATTGATATTCTTGCCCTCTCTTTCTCCTTCCTTTCCCCTCTCTCTAAATAAATAAATCTTTTTTAAAAAATATTGTTTTCATTATTATTTCTCTTTTTTTTTAGCCCCCACAATGGTAAAGTAGAGAAGTTATATTAAGGATAACTTGCTTCCTTTACAAGAGGCTATATGAACTGCTTCTACAATTTAATTTTTTCACTTATTCAGGCATCATTCGACTTTTATTAAGGACCTTCTCAATGCTCTGGCTAAAGACATGACTATTAGGGCCCTTGTGTTTTAATGTAATAAGTATGACTTAAAAATAAATTAATATGACATAGTCCTGAACAAATAAAACCGTGTGAAATTATACAGCAGAGTATTTGAAATGAACTTGGGAAGAAAGTAGAAAAATTGGTTTGTTTCCCAAATTTCAAATTGTGAGGAAATGGTTGTGATAACCTCTGTAGCTGGCTTGCTTTGGGTCATGGCTCCCTCATTTATTAGCTTGGACTGGCCAAGACAGGTAACCTCTCAATTTCTCCATCATGAGGGATAACAGCAGAGTTTACTTGATGGGGGTGTTCTGAGGATTAAATGAGTTCAATGTGTGATGCCTCAGAACAATGCCTGGCCCATATAAATTAGCCACATCAGGATGGTGATGCTTCCATTTTCAAAAATATTTTTAGCTTGGAAGAGCTCCTTGGAACACCACTGTAAAATGGAAGAACTCAATAAGTAAAATTCAACCCTGCGCTGCCAGGTGCAAGCGAAATGCGTTATCCCGTGTAATCCTCCCAAACAACCTGCAAGGTCAGGACTAACACCGGTCGATCCCCACTTGTGGATTAGGAAACAGGGGGGTCACATCACTTGCTCAGGATCACGCAGCTGGCCACTGGGATTACTGGCTCTGAAACTCAGGCCTTTCTGCCTCTAGAATCCACTGCGCAATCTCTGAACCTATAGCCATGGAGATTCTTTGTCAATTAAGGCTTCTTTGCACTGGACTTTATCAACTGTTGATTTGCATTTGATTCACCTAATGGAGAATTCTCCCAAAGATCTGTATTCATATTCGAAAGGACGCCATGCATCATAGTAAAAAGGATGGTGTATGTGTTGATAAGTCAAGCAATGGTGATGAGTGGCTACGGTCAAAGCACTGGACCCCTGCACTGGAGTTAGTCTGGCATCTCATTGAATTGGGGGGTCATAGCGTGCCAGCTTCAGAAGTCGATATACTAATTGACAACCTAACAAAGAAGAAGGGAAAACTCCACAATGCGTAATTACACATTGGAAGGCCTCAGGCACTTCTTAGAACACTCAGGTCCCTTGGTGAAGCTGCAGCATCGCCTACCCACATGCCCTTCAGAATGTCAGCTTCAAGCTTCCCCTCAGCCCATCGCCCAGGCTAGGTCTCCATTGTTGGGCAGCTTTGATTTTTTTTTTTAAATGATGCTTAGAAAAAACTGAAATCTGGCTCTTTATAACACTTTTCCCCTGCGATAAATTTTTGGTTCTGGAGGAATGCAGATTAAGTCTGGTCCACATTTCCCAGAGGGACCTTGGTCTTCTTGTTTCCAGAGTAAACACACATCGTTTCTCCAACTGGTCCTCATGTATCATTATTTCCAGATGCTCACCAACCTGTAATCCCTCCCCTTGCCTACCAGCCCGTATCTCATACTCTGATCCACACCCTCTTCCCTCAGCTTCATTTCCTACTACAGTTGGCCCTCTTCTTCCAGGGAGCCTAGACTACTCAGTGTTCCCTAGACGTGCTGAGGTTTCCTGCCTCTGCATCTTTGCTTTTAAGGCTTCCTTTGCCCTCGTCCTCATTTCCTGTGGAAATCCCACCACTAGCCCAGCTCCCAAATTCCCACAGCACTTTCTCTGTGCTTCTTGGCTTCCATAGCCTGCTGCATTTTACCATCATGTATGTACCTGTCGGGCTTTGTATTTAAATTCCCAACTCCTTGAGGCTAGAGACTGGCAGTCTCTTCCCATCTTTCTCTTCCACACGGGTTAGCACATGGCCTGCCCCAAACAGGAGTCCAGTAAATAAGTGTGTCTTGGATTGGATTCAACACCCTCTTAGCAGCCACTCTGCTTTGTCAAAGTCGTTCCTGAAGGTTCTTGGAACCAAACAAATTACCCCCGATGCAGTGTGACCAGTGCAGAGTATGGGGAACTATTAATTCTACGGAGGAAGCACATGACTATATTCATTTTTAGCCACCACATCCCACTATTAGTTCATATTGAGCTTTTAGTCACATGAACTGCTGCCAAGCTCAGTCGCTCCCCATCTTGCAATCACGCAATTGCCTTTTGAGTCTAAAAGCAGAAATGTACATTTATTCCCTGCTCAATTTCATCTTGTTGGTTTCCATCCAGCATTGCAGCCCACTGAAGTCATTTTGAATCATGATCATAGACACATGTGGCAGAACTGACTATGGCAGGGCTTATGCCATCTGAAAACACAATGTATGTGTCTTCCAGGTCTTTAAGTTGTGGATAAAAATATGGGACAGAGCTGGGTTTTAAAAAAATGCACCAGGTACTTCACCAGGTGTTTTTCCAGGTTGACATGGAGCCTTACACACTCAGCAGATCCAAATGTTCAGCCAGTTGAAAATCTACTTCACCGTTTTATTAGGTTCTATTTTATTGTCAAGGTATTATTACTGAAGGCTCAAAAATGTTTGGAATAATCAAAACAAAATGTATCAGGAACTGTACAGCAGAATGTTATTATGGGAAGTATTTTTACACTATAAAGAGATTCCTTGTTACGCATGGTCTCGGAGCTCGCCTGCATCTACTCAGCCCTCATCCTTCAAGGTGATGAGGTGAGGGTCGGGGAGCAGAGGGGCAGTGCCCTCATTAAAGCAGCCAGTGTGGATGTTGAGGCTTTCTGGCCGGGCTTGTCTGTGAAGGCTCTGGCCAATGACAACACCAGGAGCCCCATCTGTAATGGCGGGGCTGGCAGACCTGCCCCAGCAGCTGGTGCTGCACCAGCAGGAAGTTCTGTCCCCTCCACCACTGCTGCCCTCACTGAGGTGGAGAAAGTGGAAGCCAAAGAAGAAGAATCTGAGGAGTCCAATGAACATATGGGCTTTGGTCTTTTGGACCAAACCTCTTCTGTAACACATGAAATAACAAGCTGAACTCTGAAAAAAAAAGTAATGCCTTTCATTTATCTTTACTCTTTCCACAATAACAAATCAGCTGTGATTTTCCAGATTATAGTTCTTCAATTAAATATGTACACGATGGTCTCTATTTATTTCTCTATGCCAGGGGCTATCACAGCAGTGACTCAATAGATATATGATCAATGAAGGATGAAAGACAAACTGCAAATTCAGAGGATGAGAACGATGAAGCAACTACATGAACCCATGGGTTATTTAAGTAACGGCCATTATAACAAGAGCTCATTATTGCAACTAGTGCTGGGATGCAAATATACTAACAGTAGTTCCTACTCTCAAAAAGTTCTTTTGTTGAGTAGATTAAGTCACATTCTCACCAAATAACCAAATGTTCAACTACGCATGACATAAGTTAAGTGCACAAGTATAAGAAAATTGTGGAACATATTTAACTCATGTGGAGAATAGACTTTTTATCATAGGCATAAACTGAGGCAACAGATCCAGTACAAATCTAGAGGCCACGCCACATTAGGGGTTGCCTGGCATTACAGGGCTTTAGTGACAAATGGATCTGAGTGTGAATTCAGGCTCAGCCACGTGCTAGCAGGGAGACCTTGGGAAGTCTCCCCGTCTGTAAAACAGAGATAATAATGATGTTGCGAAGGGAAAACAAATACGTGTGCTCAATGCCAGGCATGCCTCTTATACTTAATAACTGCTAGCAATTATCATGCACGTAAAAAAAGTCACTAATCAATCATAGAATAAATCTGTGATCAAGATGACCATGTTTACTACTTCCAGGTGGAAGAGAGTAAACACAATCTGAATGGCGATACCCATGTTCTCATGCATTTACGGCTCATTATTGGGGAGTAACCATGAGCCGGGCTCTGTCCCAGGCTCAGGGAACCATGTAGCTATGGAACCTTGATTGTAGAGAACACGATCCCACAGGGAATCTGCAACCCTTAGAAACCGAGTCTGTTAGCAAAAAGCCAAAATTAAATGCCTAAAACTGGGGCTTAGTCAGGGCTGAGGACATCCAGGTTTTGGAGAGTGAGGCCAAGAAACCAAGAGGTTCACTATAGAATGACACCAGTAGTCAGTGGCGAGGCTCGGACGGAATGGAAGCTTCACGATGGCCTTTTGCAAAGCAGTTCCAAGCTTCATTTCGGCACACCAATTTGAAACTTGTTTACCACAAATGAAGTTTTCCCAGTCTCAGGAGGTCACAAGCTTTCTTGGCAAGAGGGTTCTTTTATTCTAACATAGAAAAATAGAGAGACTTCAATTGTTTACTCAGGGTCATCCCCAAGCAGTTTTCTTGTCTAGAAACAATGATAAGCTGCTATGAGCGTGACTTAGGAAGTAGCGAGTCAGCCAAAAGGCGGTGAAGTAACAAGCAACAGGTTTGAGAAACAGGCTACCAATCGGTGACAAAGCCAAGGCATGGTCAAGGAGAATGCCTTCATGTGGCCTGGATCCTCTCTAGGCAGATCCCAGGTGCGCAAGCAAGGATGGGCCTGACACCTGATACCCTCCAGCAAGGAAGCCAAAAGGGCCTTTGAACTTGATGTTCACGGCACTGAAGTGGAACATAAGAGTGGCCTCCATCCCTAACATCAGTGCAGCGCCTATGGTTCTCATAACCATGCTTACAGCCATGACTGCCACTGAGCTCCCTTTGGGGTCCCCATTTGGCATGGATGACAAATGCTCTATTACTATCACCACTATTATTTCCACTCCATAAATGAACCTTGAATGCTGAAGTGACTTCCCCCATAGCTAGTCAGTGCTGCGACTGGCTTAGAAATGAGGCTGGTAGGATGGAGAACAGATGACAGCTAGTGGGGGTGGAGGGATGGAGCAAAAAGGAAAGAGGACAATAGTGTGGGGATTACCGGGGGTAGGGGGTTATAAGGGGACTAAATTGTAATGGAAAAATATAATAAAAATTATATATTTTTTAAAAAGAAAAGAAAGAAATGAGCCTGGGAGCTTCAAAGTTTGTGCTCTTAAGACCCAAACAGGGATTACCACAAGTAAATGCAGCCAGAGTGAGCCTCCTCTTCTTTGATCATTAGCTCTGCACTCCCTGCTGGCCGCTCTTCTACTTTTCAGATGTAAACACCTCATCTCTCCACAGGGGGAGGGGGGTGGGGAGATCCAGGGTCTGGAGTCCGTGTGGTTTAACAGCTCTGTGACTTCCTTCCTCAGCACCTAGTGCTGCAGGCTGGAGGAGCCGATGTGGAATGAATGAATTACCATGGCTGCTGTGCCTGCCCCAGAGCACAACGCAGGGAGGACCAGGAAGGGAGTGAAGTGTGGAGACAGATGGCAGATGCTACAGGACTGTTTCCCGCATGTGCAGTGAAAGCCCAGAGCCATGCAAGGTTTGACAGGGAATGTAAGGGAGTGGGGCAGGGGAGCCCTTAGAAGTGAAGCCGCAGTCCATGTAAATGCTGCAGGAATGCTGGCGGACTAACTCTCCAACCTGCAGAAATGTCAAATATTTCAAGTAGGGAGATAAGCTGTGTAAGGAAGCGAGATGAATGGCATCACCATTCACAGGGAACTGGCCTGCTGGATATACAAACCTGCCCCTCCACCTACCACGAAGTGCTTTGAGGCCTGGGAACGTTTCCACCAGACTATCCAACTCACGGTGGATTCTACACGCCCAGTTTTCTCTATGTTCCCTAACAGCCCTGGAGGGGCGTAAGAACCTCCTCAGGAGTGGATTCTGTCTTCTGACGCTAAAGCTGATTAATAAGAACACGTGACCATTTTTGTTTTTTCATCAATAATCATCCTTGGCTCATTCGAGGTAGATTTATTGAGCACTTACTATGTGCCAGGCCGAGGGCTGTAGATGGAACTACAACCCAGGGCTTGCTCTCTGTGCTCAGCCCCCAGGGAGTGCAGCATTCTGCAGGCAAAGTGGAGTTGGGTGAGCCACGTTGGGGGGCTGGGATAGGGGGACATGCATGGGGCAGAAGAAGAGAGGAGCCCTGGAGAGGGGTCTTGGGGAACTGTAATAACCAATAAGCTCGAGTTCTGGCCACCCTTGACTTGGCTGTCAGGGGCAACTGGAAAAGCTTGCTTAGAAAGGAGTCGTCACATTTAGTGCCAAATTGGATCTGCCTGGGCCTGTTTACCAGCTGGACTTTGAGAGCCAAGGATTTAAAAGCAGTGGCGTCAGAACCAATAAATGGGTTAGGAGAACTCCTGAGGGGTAAGTGTGGAGTCACACATTAGCTATTTATGCGAACACTGGAACACATAGAAGGCATATAAGCTGTTGAATTTTCATTATGAGACATGAAGTAACTCCAAATTTGAAAACTAGTACCCTTTACAATGCTGCCAAACACCTAGCATCTGTTAAAATTTATTAGGAACCATCTCCTCAGGGAGTGAACGAGAAAGAATTGCAAGCAGATGCCTAGAAGTGTGCTAGTGGGGGATGCCACTTCCTTCCACTCTGCAAACGGACAGTACGTGTGAACTTGTTCATTAAGTAACAGCGGTTACTAATCACGGACACGCCACAAAACGGACAAGCAAGGAATCAAATCACAAAGTGCATGCGAGGTCAATGCTTCTAAGAGGTCGTATTACAACCTGAGAAGGAAAAAGGCATTAGACAGCAAGCTAGCAAATCACCCTCCCCTTTGGTTTACAAAGCCGTACCTATGCTCTCCAGTGGAAGCATGTCCATCCACAGCCCCCTACCCTAGCCAGTCCAAAGCCTGCAATCACATGTTAGTTTCTCTAATTCAACTTTTAGGGGTTTTAATTTATTTGGTTTTCCGGTGCCTAGGAATCAGTCTTGCTGACACTTTCTGCCACTGTGCATTTGGACCCTAGAGTCACTCTGGAGGGAGGATCATGAAGCCATGTGATCCAGCAGTGTTAGGAACACAGAGCTATATTGGGTTACTTTCTTTTTACTAAACGTTTTAGGCCCAGATCTCGCTCCCAGGTAACTCTGGGAACTCTCCCGAGGTGTGCGGAAGACGTGAATCTAGCCCTTTGTGTCTGTAACTGTACACCTGTTATTGATGCAGAGGATAAAAAGAAAACACCAAACACACATTGTTCTATTTTTAAGCTGTTGTACTCAGTTCCAGGGGAGGGAAAGATGCCCTTTCTCTCCTTGAAAGTTACCAAGAGCTAGCTACTCTGCTGCAGTGTAAACTCACTGTCCGAACTCTGAACAGATGATCTTAGGCACTGAGGGAGAAAAATATGGAGTGAGTGTGAGTGCGTGTGTGTGCACATGCATACCCGTTGGAGCTAGAGGTGCCAAAATAAATCTTTCCTCATATCCAGAAATGCCTATCAGGGAAGCAAACTGGCCGGCAGTCAGAAAACGCCTGTGGAATGCTCGCTGTGTTAACCAGCACACACATCCTAGGGCAGAATTGCATGCCGTGGATTTAGCAGGCACTCCACCAAATAGTAACGGAAAGATTGAATCAGTGATCTTTCCAGAAAAAGCATGGCAAAGCTCTTTGCCTGTTTAAAAAGAAGAAGAAAAAAAAAATAAGCCAACTGCATAAATTGGCAGTAGGGTGCGATATTTCTCCAAGTCAAGAGTCCAGAAGTCGGCTCCTCTGGTCTGGCAGTGCGCAAGGCAGCAGTGTGACAGTATAAGGGGAGCTGGAACTTTGCTAGCCTCTCTGAAAAATGTCAGGCAGTGTATCATACGTTTGTACATGAAAGCGGAGACTTTCATGATGCTTTCTGAAATAACTGAGGACTCTCTGGGATCTCAGAAAATGATCGTTCCAGCCCCCAGGGATGAAGTGCCAAGCAAAATGGTCCCTTGCTTTCATGAAACTGATGGAGGAGATGGAGAAGGATAGAGGGGACACCTTCTGGGTCGAAAGGTTGCCTGACAGAAGTGCCATCCGGAGTAAGACCTGAGGGTACAGCGGAGGTATTACAGGGGAAGAGGCTGGAGAAGACTCCAGGCAGACACGAGTGGGTGCGGTGAGAAGTGAGACGGAAAGAGAGAAGCAGGAGCCATACGAGACATGACCTTTAGTCCACAAGCGATGTGGGATAAGCTCCGAGTTGAGTTTTAGGATGTTCATACTGCCTTCATGTGAAAACGCAGGTGGGAAAAGGGCAAGTACCTATGGGGAGAGGGGTGGGCATGGGGACTGGCAAGGGAGTTGAATTGAGATGGTGCTGTGTGGACCAAGGGGGAGGCAGTGGCCACAGTCAGAAGTCAGGGCTGAGGAGGTCAAGTCAACCAGCCTGGGGATGGGGAGAGCGGGGGGGCTGAGTTCCTGGCTTAGCCCCTAGTTTCTACATTTCCTTTAATTTATAAAACAAGTTTTCAATAGTTTTCGTACTCTTTCTGAATCTAAATAGCTGAATTTACATTTGTTCAACATGCACTCATCATCTTTGTAATAATGAACCAGCTCTGTAAAATCTTTGTACCTTGAAAGAGACCAGTAGGTCCTTTCTAGGAAGGAGAGGGGTGTAGGACGGTGAAGTGTGTCTCTAAGCATGCTTTGCATACAACTCCAGGTGAGCATCCACCTAGTGGCTCGTCATGCAGCCTCCTCCCCTTTTGAAACAAAAGCATTTTTGTGAGTCTAAAGAAGTTGGTCCCAGGGACAGAGAAAGATGTTAAGCTATACTATGGAGCTGTAATTAGCAAAATCAAGGTTGTGGGGAAGAAACTGGAAAAGAAAAAGGTGGGGAAGACACAGAGAAAGAGAGAGAGAGAGAGAGGGAAGAGAAAGAACCTGTAGATGAAGAGATGGAAAGGATGAGTAAAGCAAATCGAACACACAAATGTGGCTTAATTCAAGCCAACAAACTGAAAAGAGGTAAAAAGAAATGGAGATTTTTTTCGAACTGCCTGGATAATATTACGAAGGGATTATTGTTCATTTTTATGATTGGAGATTATGC
>PVJI01028285.1:0-16683 GCA_004026765.1 Micronycteris hirsuta
ATCAAAGCTCCAGAACTAACCGACCAAGAGATAGCCAACCTATCAGATGCACAGTTTAAAACCCTAGTAATCAGGATGCTCACAGAATTCGACGAAAAATTATCGAAATTGCTTGAACAAATGAGGAGAGATCTGCAGGGAACCAATAGGGATAAGAAGGAAACTGGGACTCAAATCAACGGAGTGGACCAGCAGAAAGCAAAAAACATCCAACCAGAAAAGAATGACGAAACAAGAATTCAAAAAACGGAGGAGGGGCTCAGAAACCTGCAGGACATCTGTAAATGGCCCAACATACGGATCATAGGGCTGCCAGAAGGAGAAGAAGAAATCCAAGGAATTGAAAACTTATTTGAACACATAATGATGGAGAATTTCCCGAAGCAGGTGAAGGAAAGAGACTTTCGGGAAGTCCAGGAAGCTCAGAGAGTCCCAAAGAGGTTGGACCCAAAGAGGAACACACCAAGACACATCATAATTACATTTCCCAAGATCAAAAATAAGGAAAGGATCCTAGAAGCAGCCAGAGGAAAGGAGACAGTTACCTACAAAGAAATTCCCATAAGACTGTCAGCTGATTTCTCAAAAGAGTCCTTACAGGCAAGAAGGGGCTGGACAGAAGTATTCCAAGTCACGAAAGGCGAGGACCTACATCCAAGAATACTCTATCCAGCAAAGTTTTCATTTAGAATGGAAGGGCAGATACAGTGCTTCTCAGATAAGGTCAAGTTCAAGAAGTTCATCACCACCCAGCCTTTATTGTATGAAATGTTGAAGGGAGTTATATAAGGTATGGAGGAATATCAACAGGGGAGTGGTAGGGGGAGAGGGTGGGAATGGGGCACAGAACAAGTAGCATAAATGGGAGGTAGACAACAGACAAGGGGAGGTTAGAACAGTATAGGAAGTGCAGGAACAGAAGGACTTATGTGTATGATCTATGGACAAAACTAAAGGGTGGGGAAAGGGGGGATAAGGGGGTGGGGGACAAGAAGGGGGGGAAAGTGGGACAACTGTAACAGCATAATCAATAAAATATAGTTAAAAAATAAAAAAAAAAAGAATTTAAGAAGGGAAATGAGTTGTTCTAATTCAATTAGCATCGATTGGGGCCTCACTTTGAGTCAGGAAAGGTGCTTCAGATTTGTGGAAACCCATCATTTAATCCTCCCCATGCCCAAAGTTTTTACTCTTCCCATTCACAGGTACGCAAACCGACGCTCAGAGCAGGCAAGCCATCTGCCCGGGGTCATGCAACTACCAAGCCAGAGCTGGGTCCAGGGAGAGCTCCTCCCAGAAACCCAGCTGGCATGGCTGGCAATGGCCAAGGCTTTCCTAGTGCTTTTTACAAAGTTAACAAGCAGCTCCCCAAAGCGGCGAGCAGTCCCTGGCTGCCCACAGCTGCACGGATGGCTAGGAACACTCTGCTCCTGCCTCACCCAGCTCTCCAAGCAGGCGGGGAGGATCTGCTGGAACTGTGCTCCTTACTGCAGTTATTGCTGATGCAAATAACCACTTTATTTTATCCATAAATTCACTTCATAATAACAATCAGGCATGCCAGGGCTCTGGCCTCATGCCTTATTACACCACCTGAGGAGTGAGATAATCACCCGGAAACATACTGCCTGTTGTGCATTTTATTACTTGAATACGAAGCGATTCAATTCAAGAAACACTTAGTTGACGACAGCATGAAAAAAATAATAATCATGTGAAAAGTAATTCCTCCCAGGGCTACTGCGTCACTGCAGGGAACAGTCCTCTTCCAGCGGGAGGGTGCTCTGGGTGACCTGGCGGGTCTTCTCCAGCTCTGACTCCTACCAGTCGTAGCCTCGTAAGAGCTCCTGGGACTTCAATTACAGGGTACGCGTACCACGGAGCCCAGTCCGGGCAGTTCTGGGAACGGAGCCTGTTCGGGGGTTCGACCCGAACATCCTTGGTGTCAGCACTTCCCAAGCAACTGCACACTCGGCAGGCAGCTCATCCTCCATCAAACCCCACAGGCCGCACGCGGGCCAGGGCAGGAGAACAGGAAGAGGAGCGCACCCCGCCCAGCCCTCTGGCAGCTTTAAACCTCTGACTCAGGGTTTAAAGAAAATGTCTGTGTGTTTATAAAAACAGGGAGAAGGTACCCAGCTGCACACACCCGCCACTACACCGACCCACGAAGCCATGGCAACGCAGGGACACCCCGCCTCCCAAATGCTGGTGCCAGGGTCAACTGAACTGCCCTCTCTCGGGGCAGGTTCACCTCCAGGGGACAGAGCTGCTACATCTGGAGCGTCCTCAAGCAGAAATAACGTGGGTTTCTATGGCTATTAATACCATTATTTTTTAAATGCATTATTTCCCATTATTAAAAATTAGCCTTAAAAGTCTGCTGCGGCAGACATGCGGCTTTATAAGTCATTCTCGACATGTGGCCCCGACCCAGCAGCAGCAGCGTCACCTGGGGCCTTTTCAGAACACGAGGTCTCAGGCACCACCCGGACCGACCAGTCGGACTCGGGGCTGGCCAGGCCGGCCGCGGGGCTGCCACAGCTGAGGCCGCTGCCCTGGAAGACCCGGGAGCTGATTTGTAAGTGTGAGTCCACAGTGTTTTAAGGAGGCTCGTGTGTAAATTCCCTGCTCCATATCAAAATGGCATTAAAACACTAGCAAATGTTACACTGACATGATTCTACTGGAGTCGCCCAGCAGTCACGAGCACCCACTTTCACGGCCACTGGCTGATCATCAGCCTTGTCACACCCTCGTGAGCCACACACGGTCATTCACACCGTTGGAGGCGGCAGCTCAGACCCCAGAGAGAGGGGTACATTTACTCATAAGGCCAGGACCCAAATTCTCCTGAATTTAATCCTAGGCTTTTTACCCAACCGTGCCAAGGGTGTATGTGTGTGCACTCACATGCACACGCATCCACTGGCACAGGTGCACGTGATTTGTGTGCATTCGTAAATAAACACATCAGTAACAACAAAGTTTGCACACATTGATAGAGTAATAAAATCTGTCAATCCTCAAAAATGGATACTTTGAATTTGCAAAACAGTCTAACTCTGCAACCTACTCAAAAGAACATGTGAAAAATTAAGAGGAAGTCATCTATATAAATATCTAATCAAATACTGGGATTCCAAGGTATGTGCGCCAACACTGGAAGCCCTGTCCAGCCTCCCCTGTCCCAGCCTCCCCCCCGCCCAGCCTCATATTCCCTCACTGTCTTCGAATGGACTGGCAACCCTAGTCTCCCGTTCTATACAGAGGAGTAGAAGAACACACAAGTTGATTCACAAATGTATTTCAAATGATAGGGTATCACAAAAAGCAATTGAACCAGTCACCCAAACTCAATTTAGCAGAAAAGCCCATGGTCAAAAGCCGCCCCCCGCACGGCACGCAGCTTAGAGACAGGGCAGTCCGACCACAGCCTTCCTCCACCAAGGTCTCCCTGAGCCGGGGTCCCCTCAGACCCCACACAGGCGGTCGCCCCCCTTCCAAACGGCACTGCAAGCCTATCCACACACACAATGGGATGCAGGCGCACACACTCAGAAGCCAAACGCAGAGTGTAAGGCCACCTCTCCAAGCTCACAGGCTCCACAGAACAGCCTCTCGCTGCCGTGAATGGTAACTGTAAGGCCTACGCGGAAACACGAGCACCTGCTCAGGACAACGTCGAGAGAAAAAGCCTGCGAACACTATGAACGCAGTGACATGAAAGTGCACTTCCACAAGGGACAGGGTCTAGGAGACGTGGCAGAAAGAGCTGTGTTGGGACAGCAGGGCATCGACCCCTTTACGTTAAGCGTTCTTCAGTACACGCGTCACAGCGTGCTAGTGAGAACGTGCCCCCGGCAGCGCTCGGCCCTGCCTCCCCCCCCCTCGCTCCCCCCTCGCTCTCCCACAGCCCCAGCTGCCCGACCTCCCCGGCTAACTCCTCCCCTCCCCTCTATTCCAGGGGCGCCCTGCCCCCTCGGAGAGGACTCCCGGACCCTGCAGAGTCTGTCACGGCCTGTCCGTCCCCCGCACTGCACCGGTCACACCCGGTGAGGACCCTGTTTGAGGACCCTGTTTATTTGGGAAAGCAGGAACTCGACGGGAAGCAGTGTCTTTACACCGCTGCCGCCCGCCCCCAGCCAGCAGCACCCAGCAGGCACCGGCGCCGGCTGAAGGGTCTTCACAGACCTTCACTCAGACGCACTGCCCTCTCCGCCCCCCCACCCCCGCCCCTTCCTGGATCTGGCTCAGGGTCATCGCTCTCTTCCCAGCCATCTAAGGCAAAGCTTCAGAGTCAGCCCCGCTTTCCCTCTAACCCTCGACACTGACAGCTAGTGACCAGCGTCCAAAGGGCTCCTTCATTAACGCCCATGGCCCTCGGGACCCGTGGGTGGCTGTCTCCCTGTTAGACCACTGATGTCATGAGAGCGGGAGCCACATCTGATGATGATGGTCCCAAAAGTAAGGGACATTGAGTCTG
Organism: Micronycteris hirsuta; assembly: GCA_004026765.1. NCBI lineage: Eukaryota > Metazoa > Chordata > Mammalia > Chiroptera > Phyllostomidae > Micronycteris > Micronycteris hirsuta. Next base: position 4,487 of record PVJI01028285.1, read on the forward strand.
ACTGCACTGAGGACTGTGGTTTGGGGTAATTTCACCGGCCCGAACACCCTGCTGCTCCAGAACAAGGACCCTAAAGAAAAAGCGTATGTGGTTTTGTTCGTGATGCGCTTTCTCTGTTCAGAAAGCGCCTCAGAAGCCCACTCTACTCTAACGAGCGTCTCACTCACCGCCGCCCCTGATGTGATGACAGGCACGGCACAGGCAACTGGAAAGCAAGCTGTGTCAGAAACGCGGACGGCACTTGGCGGCTGTCAAACACTTGCTCCGTCTCAAAACGCTCTGACTGGCAGCCTCTTGAAATGCAAGGGCTGGAGACCATCCCGTGCTGCCAGCTCCAGGCGGGCGCAGACAGGGAGCGGTTAACACTTCCTATTTATAGTCGCCAGGCCCGCCAGTGCTCCAGGCAGGGAAGGAAGGTGGCCAAGGTTCCCGCTCCGTCGGGAAGGGAAAGTTTGCCGCTGCTGCCCCCTAGAGCAGGAAACGCGGATCCAGCTGCCCCGCAGCTCTCTGAGTTTGCCCTGGCTGCCTTCCCTTTGTGGTCCTGCTGGGCACCCCATGGAGGACATTCAGCTTGAAAACCTGCAAGCTGACGCTTCTTGACGGGGTGGATACGTAAGTTCCTAGACAACGCTGGCACAAAAATCAGCACTCAGTACGTGCTGGCTGCCTGAGCGACCGACCCAGACAGACAGAGGTGACGGGGAGCGGAGTCATCGTCAACCTGCAGAGCACCCCCTCTGTCCCTCGAGGCCTTAGCCCCAGCACAGACACACTGGGCCTGAGCTAACCTCGGCCCTCTGACGTCAGCGCCCCAGGACGGGAAGGAGGAGCGTCTCACCTGGCTTTGGTGCTTCCTGATTTGGTGCTGTTTACATTCATTCTGCTGCGGTTCATTTCCTTCAAGACAAACGACTCTGGATTTGTGTATTCTGGAAAATGAGAGCGCAACGGGGTTAGCCCAGACTGGCTGACAGCTCTTCCTGTTTAGCTTATCAAGCCACAAGGACAGAGCCCTTCGGTCTGCAAGGCAATCAGGTAGCACTGCCAGTGGTCAAAAGCCTCAGCAGGTTCTCTGCGTGAGACTCCCAACAAATGTCAGGTCTCCCAGGGGAGGGTTTCTGTCAACGCTCCCCATTATCTCATCTCTCACACACAAGTACACACAACCACACACGCCACATACACAACATACCCCCACACCACCACCCCCCACTGTGGTCCCCCACTCTCCTCACATCAGCCAGAGTCAGCGTTTTAAATGCTGATCTCCTGTCACTTCCCTGCTTTACAAACCCCAGCTGCCTCCCACTGCCCTTGGAATAAAGACCAAAGCCCTAATGGCGCCGGAAGGCCACGTGGATGGATGGGCCCGCTGCTCCTCCAGCTGCATCCCTCTCCGGGGTCCTCCGTGTGTCGACCACGCTGGCCCGCGGCAGTTCCTCCCACGTGGCCCTCTCCCGGGAAAGCCTTCTCCCCCATGCTGCAGCCCACTGCCTAGCCCACTCGTGCCCCTCCCCACGCAGCCTGTGAATCCCTCCTCGTCTGGAAGACCAGCGGTTCTCGCACTGCAGTGTCCGTCAGGATCACCTGCAGGGCCAGTCAGGCCCCAACTGCGGGGCCCAGCACAGGATCCTGGTGGGGGTGGGGCTGGGACAAGCCAGGCTGATGAGCTCCCAGGTGATGCTGACGCTGAGACCCATGGCCACGGGTCTCTGTGCACACGTCACTTCCTCAGGGAGCCTCCCCTGACCCCCCCCCCCCGCCACCAGGGGAACCCCAGGACACACTTCCCAGGGTGCAAGGGTGGGTCTGTGTGTATGAGTATTTGACTGAGGTTTGTCTCCGGGTGCCCCCGGGCACCCCCAGGCCCGGGCCAGAGAGCAATGTTCAGAGGTGCTCAACTCCCTGAGTGAGTGAGGGAGTCGGCTTCCACTCCTGAACCCTGGTAAGTCAGGGAGGAACCCCTGCCTTCGGCCTTGGCTCTCTAAGCAATTGGCAAGGGCTGTCGATTTTACTTGGAAAACCCCTCCTACAGCTCCTCGCTGCCACCCCGTCCCCAGTGTCACTGCCCGCCTCGCCCTCACTCATCTGGAGGAAGAAAGGGCCCCTTCAATTGCTTCCTGGTCTCCAACTTCTCCCTCTAATGCATCCTCCTTGGTTGCCAGGCTTTATCTTTCTAAAACGGATATAATCGTTACTCCTTGGCTTAAAAACTTGCGATGCAAAACTCGATGTGTTAAAATTTCACAGAGCTATGCGCAAAGAAAAGAGTGCGCGTCACAACCGGTGAAGTCCGATCAGGCCGGCTGCTTAGCTACTGGCGCCGCACAACGCGGCCTGGTTCCGACCGCTGCACCGTGGTCACTGTAAGATGGATCGCTGGGCGGGGTGAGAACACTCTGGACCTCTCTGTACTAACCCTGCAACTTCTTTGTCAATCTAAATTCTTTTCATTAAGAAAAAGCATACAATACTTCTCCAGAGTGTAAGGTCATTTACATCACTGATAGCCTGGCCCCAGGGACCCCTCCCGAAGCCACAGTCCCATGCACCCGGCATCTCTACAGTGCTCAGAATATTCCACGTGGTCCCTCACCTCCGCACCTTGGTTCCCTCCTGCTAGAATTTCCTTCCTCCTCTTCCGCCTGGCACACTTCATCTTTCAAGATTCAGAATGCGGCCCCTCCTTCGTGAGGTCCTAGCCTCCTTAAACAAAACTGACCACGCCGTTCCAAAGAACTGGGTCTTACAGAGTTTTGTTGTGCCCGATGTTTTATTTAATGAAGGAAAGGACAGAAAAGCCAGAGGCGCCCATAATTCCACTGCTCTGCTATGGGGCTATGGGGCGGGGGGTGGGGGGGGGTGGGGGGTGGCATAAGTATAAAGAAAAAGTTTCAATACCTCCTCGCCCATCCCCCCAGTTCCGCCTCTATTTTCACTTGGATTCTCTGCTTCCCCACATCCCCCTTGGCTGTGTACCGGTGCCCTCACCTCCCCACACTCGGCATCTACCCGATGGCCGATGGCTGGCTGCGCGGTAAGCTCTCCATAGTCTCCATCGGTGGACAAGAGCGGTCAACACCCGCCACTGGGAGGGCGGGACGCCTGGGCCAGTTCCACCCTGACTTTGAGAGCTAAGCAGTGTTATCAGTACGAACAAGCCACGGTGACGAGTTCTGCAGGTCAGCCCTGGCTTTACCTCATCCTCAGTTTAGGTTTTCTAAATAAAGAGAATTCTAAGACATCAATGAACTCATGATTACTTTAGAAGTTGGTAAAGTGGAAATCAGCAAGGCGTATAAAACCAATGCTCCCCCTCCTCACCCACCCAAAGCCGCCCCAGGTCACAGACCACCAAATGCACGTCTTGCCCGCAGGCAGAAACTCCAATCGAAAGCTCTCTCACGCATGCACGTACTCGCCAGACACGTATTGATGTCCAGTGTTTAACCGATGCTATTTATAGCGGAATCATAATAAAAGTGCCATCCATCTGCCTTGGCATCCGGAGAAAACATAATTCAACACAAGACTGAAAAATGTGCACAGCCAAACAGAAATGGCATCAGAAGCAGAAACTGTCGGAGCTGGTTTTGTGGGGGAAAATGACCACTTGGCCAAACGGGAAGACGGTGCAAGCCACACAGACTACTTGTGGAAATCTCCTCGACCATTCTGATATCGGATGGCTGTTGTGTGTGTCTTGGGACATACTCCCCAGAGAGGGCCCCTCCTCGCCGCCGGCACACACTCAGGCCCCTGACAGACCTGCACCGCGGGAAAACGAAGGGTTTGGAGTCACAGAGACATGGAGCCCAGCTGGTTCCACTATCTTCCATGCAAACTCGCCCATTAATTAACCTCCTGCCCCAGTTTCCTCATCTGCAAAATGGAAATCATCTTTCTCTTTAAAGCGGGTATGCCTCACCTGGAATCTAGGGACGAGGTCTGTGTGTGTTTCTGGGGGACTTCAAAGTCTCTGAGGTGAGATGCAAAGTGTGCGTGAGGTGATTTTCTAGCCAGAGGGTACATTACTTTCTCCAGCTTCTCCAGGGACCAGTGGCCCCAAACGGTTAAGCGCCACACTCTTAAGGCGGTGGCAAGATCACAGATAATGCATCTAAAGGGCCTGGCACACAGTAGGTGGCGTTCACTGTTTGGCAGCTGTTACTAATTTTAGGTCCCAGGAAGGCACAGAAAGATAAATCACACAGGCCCCAGGGCAGAAGGCAGGCGGACGCTGCAGAGTGCGGCGTCCAGGGCCGTCCCAGGGTCTCACGGGCCAACAAAGGAGGGCAAGCCAAAGGCAGGGCAGAAGGACCCCAGCAGGAGAGGGGGACAAGGCGCAGGCACCAGGGCAGTCAGTGGCCACCACTGGGGCTTCCTCAGTGCCTAGACAGGGGCTGGCAAGTGGCAGGTGCTCAGCAAATAACTGAGGTAAATAGGCCAACAGGCGGATGAAACCAACCTGGGGACAGGAAAACACCATTTACCAATCCCTAGGGGGAAAACAAAATTCAGAAGGTGTTACTGAGAAGTACTGATGTTCAAACTAGTTTTTAAATTCCAAACAAATGTGACGTTCCACATTCTCTCCCTAAACAGCGAGAACCCGGAGCCCATCTCAGGCTTCGCGACGAACCCCAGGTCAACTGCCTTTTAGACCTCCACGCGCGTTAGAAAGACTTTCTTTTTTTCCAAGGAATGAAAATGCCTTATTTGCCTGGACAAAATTAATTCAATTTCCTTCTTTTTTTTTTTTTTTGTTTTTAAAAAATTGTCTTTTACCCTGAGTTCAAGAAGCTCAGAGACGAATGTGGAGCCCGACTGTATCCACCATTTTGGACGAGCTGAGTATCTTCTTTCCTCCCGACGTCACGCTCCTATTCCGTCTACTGCTCCTGACCCTGACTGACAGGCTTCTCTTTACCACGTGTGTGTATTCCTGCGGTCCCCGCAGAGCCTCGGGGGGCGCAGAGAGCATCACAGACTTGAGCGTGCGGCACGGGTCAGGCTGCCCCGGAGTGGACGCCGCACGCCCCGCCCCCGTCTGCGTTTCAGCCCCGCACCACCCCACACAGTGGCAGGAGTGACTGTGCTTTCTCACAAGCAGCTGATGGGGACTAAATTAAAATGCAGATATGTGAGGCTCCGAACTGTGCCTGGAACACAGTAAGTGCTCCACGAGCACGGGCCAGGAGTGGCAGGTACGGCTGCAGCGCCGGCGAGAAGAGCAGTACAACTGCGGACGGACACACGCAGGGGAAAGCAGCACGGCCGCCCGAAGCAAAGCACACCAAACCCACCGGCGGGTAAGGGTCCCAGCCAGGAGGGAAAAGTGGAACGTGGAGCTCTCTCACGTGGGAAGGCGTCCTGTCCATGTGTCATCTCTTCTGACATATCCCTTATGTCAGTTTCACACACATATCCCTTAACTTTACAGTTACAGCTTCTAAATGGTGTGGGTTTCCTGGGCAGCACTGGGCTGAAAAGAAATTAATCTTTAAATATTGTAAGAATCCAATCGACATAATTATGCAAAACTAAAGGACAGTATTTTTAGATACACTTCCCAGAAGGTAGCAGCTGATAGCTTCCTGTCTCCCGCACAGTTTCTCGTGGATTCTACAGCTAACATTTCCATCCTGGCAGGGCAGGGGTCACTCGAGAACACCTTCAGGGCTCTCGCCCCCGCCCACCCGCAAACACGCACAGTCGGCACACACCTGGGAAAAAGCTTCATTAAAGCCGCCTTCTTGTTAACAGCCAGCGGCCTCCCAGAGCATCCCTGCTCCAGGCGGGTGCCCGCCCCATCTCCCGAAGCTGGTGGTTTCTCCAGGTGCCTCACAGCTGGGGACGTCACAGCATGAGGAAGAGGTGGAAGGCTGGAAAAAAGCAGAAAAAGAGGCAGACGGAATTGGAGAGCAAATTTAAAGTCTCAGATCAGCATTTCTTGACAAATACCTAGCAGCACCTCCTGTGAGCCAACAGTAAACTGAAGCGGGAGGGCAAGGGGAAGCGCAGAAAACTAAAATAAAATCCGTGCCCTCTTAAAGCTTGCGGCCGGGTCGAGTGGGAGACCAGCGTTCCCAGATAACCCCAGGGCCGGGGCCTGACTCACTTTCCCATCCCCAGGACACAGCCAACTAAATGCCTGTTGGATTGAAGAAAACGAGCAAAAGAAACAGATGAAGGAACTGCAGTGTGTGAAAGTTGCTTTTTTTTACAGCATTTCTATAAATCCACCCATTTAGGGGGGACATACGTAAGAAACAGTAAATTACTTTCCTTGAAAATGATTTCGTGATTTACCAATGGTCTTAAGTTCTGTGCAACCGACCATTCACAGAGTGCCTCCAAATGAAATGTCTGAGGAATAGCCATGTGCGGTCCACGGAAAAAGAATGTTCTAGAAAGACCGGAGATTTTTTTGTTGATGTGGGATCGAAATGCTGAGTTTAAATTCTGACTTTGTAACTTCCTAGTTGTGTGATTTTGGGGACCATCCCCTTCACCCCACAGCGCTCAAGTCCCCGTCTCGGAGGTGGAGTTGATAACGCTATTCAAGAGAGTTCTGTGGGGACGGATGAAACATGGGCCATGAAACCTTCCCTAAACGGGGGCGAATGAGGCATCACCACACGTTTCTCACGTGACCCTCAGAGGTCCGGGGAGGAAGATGTTACCACCTTCCACCTTGTTTATAGTCTGCCCCAAACACCACGTCGGCTCCACGAGAACAGGACCGTCCTATTCACCGCAGCAGCCGCAGAACCTCCACGAGCTTGGCACCTGCTGGCGCGCCACACACACGCCAGAATACGAGTAACCAGCGCTCCACCACGGACGAGGAGGGGCGGCTCAGCGTCCCGGGCGTGGCCGGGAGCCTTGTCGGGGCTGCGGGACCGTCTCAGCGGCACTCCCGCCACCCACACACTCGGACCCTCGCCGCCCCAGCTCAACTCGCGCACGGTCCAGGTGCTGAGGACGCGCCGCCTTACCCGCGCCCCCTTCCTATTCTCCTCGTGGGGCGAGAAGCGCCTGCTGGGTGCTCGGGACGCCAGGCCGCGGAGACTCAGCCCACCAGTTGTCTCTAGGACGCTGTTGCCCGAGCGACGACGACACTCGCGGACTGGAGACTGTTTCTCCGCACTCAGTAATAAGCTGAGCTCCGATTGGCCAAGTGGACGACGGAGTCGCGAGAGCGGAGGGGCGTGGCCAAGTAGGCGGCCGGGCCCGCACGGTGGCTCCTCCCCCTGTGGAAGGAACTTCCGCCGGAAGTCCTGTCCCCGAGACGCGAGAACCTGCCCTGACGTTGTGCGTCAAGGAAGGGGACTTCAGTTACGCTGCCTTCGCGCGAGCTGACGTTTGGATTTGCCGTGCGGAACCACTTCGGGCCGCGTGGTCTGGGGGAAGCACTCCTCACCAGTAAAAACCGAGCGTATGCACTCGAGGCCTGCTGTCTGGATGCAGGGACAAATGTTTCCAAAGCCCCGACCACGCATGCTGCGCCTTCCTAGAGGATAGCATTTCGGCGATTGTGATTGTTGCACTAATTGGCCTGTCTGGTTGTGTCCTGCCTGTTTCCCCGGTGAACGGGGGCTGGCTTCGCCCACAAGGTATCCCCAGCTCCGCTCAGCCCCGCCCAGCCCCGCCCACCCTGCGCTCGGGCGTCTGCGGTGCCTGGGTGCCAGGTGAGCCCGTTCTTATCCACACTCGCTGGTAGAGTGGAAGCTCAGTAAGTCGCATTGGCAATCATAATAGCAATGACAATAGTTGCCGGCCTTTAGGGAGCATATCCCTTTGCCAGGCACCCATCCAAGTATGTCACTTGTCCTTTAATGTGCACTGATCTGCACAGCAGCCCCACGAGGTAGGTGCTACGATTATTCCCATTTCACAGAAAGGAGACTGAGGCACAGAGGGTCTTTCGCCCAAAGACACACAGTTACTCAATGGCAGGGCCAGAATTGGAGCCCCGGCAGGACACCACTCACTTGCGAAGCAAGGCAGTGACTGGGCTTCATCTGGCTGAGGACTTCGCTCTGCCAACAGATAAATTACAGGGTGCCCCGCCGAGTGCTCTGGAGACGATGTTTTATGGTCCCTGCTCGGCAAGGTGACCACACGGCTGGTGGCTAGTTTTCCTACTCTCCAAGAGAGTCATTTCATAGGCTGTGTTCCCTGGGGACCTGCACCCTTTACCTCATCACCCTGAGTGAAGGGCCTGCCTGAAATCTCACCTAGAAAAGGATTCCGTGAGAACAGAACACACAGGTTGTCTCGTAACCACTGTGGCACCATTTCTTCACTTGCTCTTGTTCCAAAAGATGAATGGTCACTTTGCATAGAGGCCAGTTCCTCTGCTGGTGTCCTCCATCCGTCCCCCTTCGCGTCCTCTTAGACTTAATTGCTTAGTCACCAGTTCTTAAAGTGTGGTCTGGGAACCCCTGCCATCTGGAGACCCTTTCCAAGAGTCTGTAATCATCAAAACTGTTTTCGTAGTAATACTAAGATGTTGCTTGCCTTTTCTCTTCTATTTGTTTTAATCCTCACCCATGGATATGTTTTTTTGTTTGTTTGTTTTTTAAAGATTTTATTTATTTTATTTTTAGAGAGAGGAGAAGGGAAGGAGATAGGGAGAAACAGCAACGTATGGTTGCCTCTCACATGGTCCCCACCAGGGACTTGGCCCGCAACCCAGGCATGTGCCCTGACCTGGAATCAAACTGGGACCGTCTGGTTCCCAGCCCGCGCTCAATCCACTGAGCTACACCAGCCAGGGCCATGGATATGTTTATTGATCTTAGAAAGAAAGTGGTGGTCGGGGGGGGCCAGGGAGAAAGAAAGAAACATCCGGGTGAGCGAGAAACGTTGATTGGTTGCTTTCTGTATGCACCCTAAGGATGGAACCCACAACCTAGGTATGTGCCCTGACTGGGGATCAAACCCACAACCTTTTGGTGTAGAAAATGATGCTCCAACCAACTGTGCCACCTGGCCAGGATGCACTTTCTTCTTTTCTAAGAGACATGTTTAAGGCTGTAAATCCTCCTGTAGGTATGGCTGTAGCTGCATCCTCTGAGTGCTGATGTGATAGATTTTAATAGCATTTGATTCAAAATCTTGTTTCAATTTCCATTGTGATGTCTTTTTTGACATGTGGTAGTATGGAACTATATTCATTTCCAAATATTTGGGCATCCTTCAGCTATTTTTTGTTGTTGATTTTGGCTTAATTCCACTGTGGTCAGAGAACAAATAGAATGTCAGTTTATTGAAATGTTTAAAGACTTACCTCATGGCTCACCGCACAGTCAGCTTGGTAAATGCTCTGCGTGCACTTGAAAATAATTTGTATTTTGCAGTTGTTAGGGGAAGTTGTTGGTTTTTTGTAATCAGGTCAAATTTTTTCGTTGCGTAGTCAGAATTCTCCATTTCTTTACTAATTTTTGTTGTTGCTATTTGTTCTTTCAGTTTCTGAGCGAGATGACACTATAACTTGTATTTAGTGTGGGTCTGCTGGCATTGATTGATCCAGTTTTTATTTATCTGAAAGTGTATTTATTCCTCTTCATTTTTAAAGGATATTCTTCCTGAGTATAGAATTCCAGCTGTGCAGTTATTTTTATTCAGCATCTTAAAGGTGCCATATTATATCTTCCATTGTTTCTGTTGCAAAGTCTGCTGTCTGTGTAATTGTTATTCTTTTGAAAGTAATGTGTCTTTCTTTTCTCTGGAAAATTTTAAGATGGATCTAGGTGTGGTTTTCTTTGTCTTTATCCCGCTTGGGGTTTGTAGCCTATCTTGAATATGTGGCTTAATGTCTTCCATCAGTTTTGGAAACTTTGCAGCGAGCATTTCCTCAGATATTGCTCTGCCCGTTTTCTCTTTTCCTCCTGTGACTATGAGCCACAGGGACCTGTGGACATAACACTAGGACAGCTGTTGTTTTAAAAAATACATTCTGGCCCTAGCGGCTCAGTTGGTTCAAGTGTCGTCCCATAATCACAGGGTTGCAGGTTCAATCCGCAGACTGGAACATAAAGGACACACCAATGAGTCCTCAGGTGAGGATAAAAAAAGAATATATTCATTGGCTATTTGTAATCTCCAGGATTATCTCACTGGATTATATTTTAGAAGACCTATTTTAAATAACCCCTAACACATCCAGTGCTAAAAAATGTTAGGTCATGGCACTAGGAATTTACTAAATCTGTTAAATTTCTCTCTCTCCAATTCCATCAGGTGCCCTTTTATTCAGAATTGGCGATGGTCGGGGTAGTTTGTTGTTCAAAACCAAGGAACTGAGATGACAAGTTGCTACGTGAGAGTCTTTGCAAGGATTCTTGTTTTTGTAATTTCTTTCTGAGGGAAAATTGTAGGTGAAAACCCTAATAGTTGGATGTGCGAGCAAACACAGGACCTAATAAATGTCTTTTTAACCGGCCAGAAGTCAGCAGCGAAGCCTTCACTGGTGAGTGGTGCATGATTGGGTGAGCCCAGGCTGGAAAACTGAGAATCGTGCTTACTTCCTCGAACACAAGGGCTTTTCCATGTGTTTAAATGACTAATTAGATCACTCTGTCGTGAGGTTTTGTCATATAATTTTTTTTCCCCTGAGAACATCTTCACTCAGAGCCATTGCAGTACATTGAGCTCCATAGAGACAGCGCCGGGGCAAGTGCGAGCCAGACGGGCACTGGGCGACTCTGTGCTCGCTGAGGAAAAGTAATTAAACATGGGCAAAGGAGATCCTAAGAAGCCGAGAGGCAAAATGTCATCATATGCTTTCTTTGTGCAAACTTGCCGGGAGGAGCACAAGAAGAAGCACCCAGATGCTTCAGTCAACTTCTCAGAGTTTTCTAAGAAGTGCTCAGAGAGGTGGAAGACCATGTCTGCTAAAGAGAAAGGAAAATTTGAAGACATGGCAAAGGCGGACAAGGCCCATTATGAAAGAGAAATGAAAACTTACATTCCTCCTAAAGGGGAAACAAAAAAGAAGTTCAAGGATCCCAATGCTCCCAAGAGGCCTCCTTCGGCCTTTTTCTTGTTTTGTTCTGAGTATCGCCCAAAAATCAAAGGAGAGCATCCTGGCCTATCCATTGGTGATGTTGCAAAGAAGCTGGGAGAGATGTGGAATAGCACTGCTGCAGATGGCAAGCAGCCTTACGAAAAGAAGGCTGCTAAGCTGAAGGAGAAACACGAAAAGGATATAGCTGCATACCGAGCTAAAGGAAAGCCTGATGCTGCAAAAAAGGGTGTCGTCAAGGCTGAAAAAAGCAAGAAAAAGAAGGAGGAGGAGGAAGATGAAGAGGATGAAGAAGATGAGGAGGAGGAGGAAGATGAAGAAGATGAAGATGAAGAAGAGGATGATGATGATGAATAAGTTGGTTCTAGTGCAGTTTTTTTTTCTTGTCTATAAAGCATTTAACCCCCCTGTACACAACTCACTCCTTTTAAAGAAAAAAGTTGAAATGTAAGGCTGTGTAAGATTTGTTTTTAAACTGTACAGTGTCTTTTTTTGTATAGTTAACACACTACCGAATGTGTCTTTAGATAGCCCTGTCCTGGTGGTATTTTCAATAGCCACTAACCTTGCCTGGTACAGTATGGGGGTTGTAAATTGGCATGGAAGTTTAAAGCAGGTTCTTGTTGGTGCACAGCACAAATTAGTTATATATGGGGATGGTAGTTTTTTCATCTTAAGTTGTCTCTGATGCAGCTTATACAAAATAATTGTTGTTCTGTTAACTGAATACCACTCTGTAATTGCAAAAAAAGTTGCAGCTGTTTTGTTGACATTCTGAATGCTTCTGAGTAAATACAATTTTTTTTATTAGTATTGTTGTCCTTTTCATAGGTCTGAAATTTTTCTTCTTGAGGGGAAGCTAGTCCTGCTTTTGCCCATTTTGGATCATGGTTTATTACAGTGTTTATCTTTTCATATAATTAGCTGATAAAAAGCTTTTGTCTACACACCCTGCATACTCGAGATGAGGGGGTAATAAGAGTTGAATTGAGACAGTTTTCATCCATAACTGAAACTCTAAAATTGTGATCAGTTGTTATCAAATTTCACATAGCCCAGTTACATTTACAAAGTGAAAAGTAACCACCCTACTCACAGCATGGGATTAGAATCAAACATTTTGAAAGTCTGTCCTTGAAAGAGTAGTAGAAAAGTATGTTCT
>PVJI01028286.1:0-16481 GCA_004026765.1 Micronycteris hirsuta
GTTCAGCAAGGAGCTCTGGGCCAGAGCCAGTGAGGAAGGGAGGCCCTCAGTCCAAGAGCTCACCCAGAACTGGACCCTGCCGAAAGCCCGTTCCAAGTGAATGTGGAAGCAGGTCCTTCCACAGCTGAGCCTTGAGATGATGGCAGGTCCTCTTGACACCTTGCTTGCATCTTGAGTGTGAGAGACCCTGGAACAGTGAGCCTGCTGAGCCATGCCCAGATTCCCAACAGGCAGAAGCTGGAGGTAATAAGTAGTATTGTTGAAAGCCACTACATTTGGGGGGTAATTAGAGATCTCAATCAATGGACAGATAATCACCATGTTCTGTTTTGTTGTGAATGTAGGGAAGCAGATTCTGTGAGACAGGAGAGAGAACACCAAGAAAAGCAGGAAAGCAGAAACACATTATCCTGGCTTTAGAGTTACCCTCCCCACGAATGTATTTTGCCTCTTCTACATTTATTCCTGTGGGAAAATTCATCTTGAATTGAGTGAGTTTGGAGTTCTGTGTGAGGTTCTAGAATGTCCCCCCACTCTGTGTGGCTCAGGTCTATATATTTTAAATTTATTGCTAAGAGGACAGAATCCTATTATTCTGTATAATCTAAATGGCGCTTTTGATAGAACTTCCAGATACCGAAAAGTCTTGTCCTTGAACTGTTGGTGATTATAATTTGAATCTTTCTCCAATTAAACATATCTGTAAACTACTAAAATAGATAACAAAATATACTGTAAGGTTTAGTTTGTAAGAACAGTGCTCAGAAAGGCCAACTGCCTTCAAACTCAAACACCAACTTGTCACAGATAAAAAAATGTATGGTAATTTGGGGGGAAGTCAACACTTTGTTTGTTTGTTTTTATTTTTGTTTTCAAACTCATGTTTCTTTCATTCACAAGTCTGACTTTCTCTTGAGGCTGCATCGACCCTCCCAGGGCACCTGGGTACGGGAACCAGCCCCCTTTTGCCCCTGCAGCAGAGACGGTTCTCGGCAACTTGAACAGAAAGAGTTACTGTATCTATGAAGAAGGAGATGCTTCATTCCGCCTCTCTCTGAGCAGAGGCCTCTCAGATGTTTAATTCATATGCTAGCCTTCTGAGGTCAGGATTATTATCCTTCTTTAGAGGATCTGGAGACCAAGGGGAAAAGGTTGAGTAATTTATCCTAGGTTGCAGGAGGGATCAGTGTCTGAGCTAGGATTACGGTTCAGAAAGCCTCCAATTCCAAGACCTGTGCTCGGACCGCACTTATTTCGAGCTAACTTGGCCCACTTAGAAAAGTCCTCCCTCCCTCCTTTCTGCCCCCAGAGCCCTCCATTGAGTTTGAACTCTGTCAGCAAATGCCAAAGAGGTCTACAGACAGTGTAGAAAATATACCAGACATTGGCTGGTTGCAGTTGGGCTTTATTATAGCTTAACAGGCAGCTTCTCCTCCAAAATGGGATTTTATGTGGGGACATTGCAAGGTGGTTTTTTTTTTTCCCCACGTAGAGATATTAAAACAATTTAGCTTGCCCGTGTTAATCTTCATCTTGTGCATCACAACTTGAACAATTTAGGAGTAGGAAACAATAGCAAAGGAAGCTTCTTAATGATAACAGATAATATCAATAGACTTTTGTGTAGTTTTAGGAACATGCTGGTGTCTGGCTTCTTTCTTTTCAGAATTCTTCCCAAGAAGGGTCTGTACATTTACCTTTTATGTTCATTTTGGTGTCTAGAGTTATTTGAGACATATGCAGTAAGATACAAAGAAAAATGAGTATGCCATGTGTGTGTGCACAGTATTATAGTCAATATTATTAAAAGTAATAAAGTCCCTGAGCGGGGAGCAGATGTGAAGGAGAAAGGGAAGTTCAGAGAAATATTTCAGAGTGCTGGACTTCCAGGGGCAATACGTGGGGTTTGCCTCTGCTTTTTGCCAGCTTTAGGAACTTGAGTAAGTCACTTAGACTCTTTGAAGGTACAAAGAAAATCCAAACACACTTTCTCATTAAACAGTTCAGAGTGGTGGGAACAATGGGTAGGTAAACAACTAGCTGTGATGCAGTGTAATTTGTACTGTATTGGTGTTATGAACAAAGTGCTCAGTGAGCATTGAGGTAGGAACATTCAAGCCCTGTCTTGATATTCACTGCATGCAGACAGAAAGCATTTTAATTAGCAAGGCCATCCCAGGCCTGAGGAGTAAAACTACACAGCCAGTGAGAGAAAGGGTAATCCTGGATGACTAGACCATTTGAATGACCAGACAACCTGAGGAAAATTACAGGAAATGAAGAGGCAAAAGAAGGCAGGGTAAATCCAGGACAAGGCTGAGAAGTCTAGACTATCCTGTGGAAGGAAGGAGCTGTTCATGAATACAGCCATCCATCCATCCATCATCCATGTCCATCCATTCATCCGTTCATTCACTCCAATTTAAAATCCAGACACCAGGATAGATATCTAGGAGACGCACACAGGTTAAAGACACAGTTCCCACTTTGAGGGAGCTCTCAGTGTGGGTGGCCAGTAAGCAGGCAATTACAGAGCAGCAATGAGTACCATGCACTACCAATGCACAGGAGCACAGAGAGAATATTTCATGTTGCCTGGGAGCATCAGCACAGACTTCTGGCAAAGGGGGTCCCTCAGGTGAGCCTCGGTAAAGAAATAGGAGAAAGGAAAGGAACAGGAAGGAAGGGAGGGAATTTGGGACACAAAAACAGCAAGAGACACAAATGGGGTAGTTCTGCGTTAGCTTATTCGTAAGGCTATGCAGAAATGTTTCTTATGTTCCCAGCTCACCTTAGCATTGTGGGAAATGTAAGATACCACTGGCCTAGGATGCACAGTGAGGGGTACCAGTCAAGAACGGATTTAAATAGAGACTAAGCAAGCGTCCCTCCTCTCGGTTACAGAGTGACACCCTTGGGATTTAGACGGCACATTATGCCCAGGATTTTTCATTGTTCTGGGTCAGGACAGTTGAACGTTAATTTGTTGAATTAAGTTCTAATGATGCTTGCCTCTTTTAATTGCTTTCCTAGTTAGGAAATAATTTATTGTTCTCATCAAATTAATTGTAGATTGAGAAACCAAGAAATGAGAGATTCAGGAAGGGACTTAGGAGAGCTGAGGATGCTGCAGGGAAGAAGAGACTGTAGGGAAGAAAGGGGGATGGGACCGGCAGACTCCATTAAAAATGTAAACATAGGCCATCCAAGAAGCCTTTGAGTCATATTTCATATCGTTAATTCTCAAACGTAGATTTTTCTTTCAATCATTATTCTTAACATTATCTTCTATTCTTCAAAATTCTCTATTTCCTATTTTTAAAACATAACTTCACACTTTTGTTGAGTGACAATTACTTTGAGGAAAGCATGTATTATTTATAGATCAAGCCCTGTGACTCTGGAGAGAAGCCCATAGATCCATAAATCACTGATATTGACAGTAAAAAAATACATTTCTTTAACCAATAAAGCAATTGGAACAGGTGTTTTCTTTATAATCAGGTTTTTATTTAACAAACGAAAGTTCAGTTATCTAGATTAAGTAACTGACAATTATGTGTGTGTATTTATCATCCAAATTCCTTATTGAAAATCTTAAAATATTAAATACTGATATTCCTAAGGCAGATGATAGTAAGAGTATAAATCTGCCCCTATTTATTTCATTTTCTACATTATTTTTCCTTTGCTTTAGACTTGAACATTAAATATTTTTTGCTTAATTCTTTTTTTTTTACTTTTTTATTTTTTTTAAAGATTTTTTATTTATTTATTTTCAGAGAGAGGAGAAGGGAGAGAGAAAGAGCAATGTCTGGTTGCCTATCCCATGGCCCTTACTGGGGACCTGGCCCGCAACCCAGGCATGTGCCCCAGCTGGGAATCAAACCGAGACCCCCTGGTTCTCAGCCCGCGCTCAATCCACTGAGCTACACCAGCCGGGCTTAATTCTTTTTTTTAAATTTTATGTTCAAGAAACTGGTGGATTGATTGGCTTTACAATTTGAACATTAAATATTTTTGACTAATATACTTCTTTTAGAGATCTCTTTAAAATAAAACAAAACTTGTAGCTATTATCTAAATTTTAATAATTCTTAGGAAGTTCAAAATGGTTAATGCTTTTCTCTACAATCATACTGTTAATTTAACAATGAAAATATATTCACTATAGTAATGTATCCACAGAGTTGTAAAAAGGGAGCGAATGCAACCTTATTTAAATGAGCGTTCTTCCGTGATTCCGTAACTTAGCGAGACGACTGCTTGAGACAAGTCCTTCAGACCCACAAGGACAAATGCAGTGAGTGAGCATAGGGAGCAGAAAGGAAATGATACAGTGATTCATGGTGAATGCCTTCACTGTAATTATCAGCATAACTAAATGCATCCAAATATTCTGGCTATAATGGGGGAAAAGTCCATTATTTGGTTACTTAATTTTAGAAAAGGGAACTGTGGCCAAATATTAGAAAAAATTGAAATGAGAAGTGTAAAAGAAACTTTTAAAATCTTCAGGAATTGGGAGGTGCTTAAGAACACCTTATAGGAAATCCAAGAGAAATAAATGGCCAGTGCATGTTAAATAGTCTGAGCTATTAATAAATCCCTGTATTGCTAGGTTATAAAGTAAAATGCAATCACTCTTTGGGGGGAAAAGTGTATGATAGATCAGCTAATTGAGGACAGAGGAAACTATAAAATGTGACAGAGCATATAAATTAGAAACCAGATCAATCTATATTTCATGCCCTTATTTTTGAGGAGGATATAAAGGATGTAGAAGGCATGTCTTCTGAGCTAAGGGATCTTACTATCTACTTGGAGAAATAGGATGTATGATGGAAAACACTGAAGAATAGCATGAAGTAATAGGGGTTTAAGAACATGATAGCATCATTTAAATTACAGCCGCTAAAGGAAAAATCACATTCAGGGCATCAGCGAGACTTCCTGGAAGAGGCAGGATTTAAGGATAGATTTTTACAAGGTGTAGCATTTGATTTCATCAAAAGGAAGGGAAAAACCATTTGTGTGGCAGGGTCAGAAAATAAATGAAAAGGAAATAAAGAACATCCAACAAAATAATGGAGATGGAAACATGTCAAAAAAGCAGATAATTACATAGAAAACTAGAGGACCAATATTCAGTCCTTGAGTGCTTATTGGATGTCATATGTGCCCGACTCATTGCTAGTTACAGCGGTGAAAGATAGGAGCAATTTCTGCATTCAAGAGGCTCAGTTTTGCTGTGTATGAGATGAGAATATTTGAAGATATTTGTATCGCCTTGCAATAGAATATAAACTTGTGCTCTATGCTAATTTGTGTGGCACGACCCTGCACTTAATAGGGTTTAGGAAATGGAAAAAAGGGGCCAGAGTGAGAGCCAATGGTTTCAGGAAGGAAATGCATTGATTTGAGCTTTGAAAGATGGCTAGAGTTCAATACATCCCAGCTCAGGGAGCACATGTCCTGAAATCAGGCGAATTCGTTATTTTACAGCTATTCTTCCGGGAGATTGCAGACACAGGGGGCCTGAAATTACTTTGGTTTGAATAGATGACTTTTGGGGGGCAAGTTTATGCCACGTTCAGAGTTGCTTTGTTCATTTTGTTCCTTTCATTTTCCCTTTGGTCATAGTAGATGATGCTAACTGCCTCTCTGACCCTTATGACAAGGAAATTTCTAAAACCGTTGACTTCCTTGTATTGTTCAACTCAGCCAGAGAGAAGTCATAGACTATAAGTTTTGGATTCCTTTTCCAATACTTGCTTAAGTACTAACATTTTTGAAAGCTAGACTGTTTTTTAACTATTATTATTATTGTCATTATTCCCTTAAAAATGTGTTTTCAGTACAATTTGACTGTATGATTTCGGCAATGGGAACAGAATCTGATGTGTATTTTTGACAGGCTCTCAAATACAAACACATGATTATTCCATTTCAAAAGCATGGAGTACCTACTGTGTTGGCCCCCAGGTCCCCCCGCCCCTCCTGGAAGAGGCTCCGAAAGGGAGACGATACAGGTGTAGGTTCCTGTCTCAATGAACAGTCTATTGCTAAGAAAATCCCAGATCCTGGTCAGTGTCTGGTCTTCAGGCACAAGACGGTGAAAAAAAAAAAAAAGAAATAAAAGAAAGAAAGAAACACATGTCCAGAGGCACTGCTTATTCTTTTCTAGCCTAAAGTGATATATTTCATGATGAGGCTTAAAATTGTTTGTGCTAGGCTAAAAAGTGTGGAATGAAATTGTAACCGTCCCCTCAACATCGGGTAGAGCTGAGTGACTGGTGCCGCAGGGATGGGTTGCTGCAACAACCAAGTTTATTAGTTATGTTCAGTGTCGACGGAAGCCGGTTTCCCTCCCTTCTGCACTGGACGATGGCTGGACTCCCTTCTGATTCAGGACCTGGAAAGTGCTATTATTCTTTGTTCTCCCAACTGCTGACAAACTGCTAACTATTAGGGGGAATTAATAAAATGCTCTGTAAATAACCATAACATTACTTTAGATAAGGTCATTTCCGAAGTTATCAAGAAGACCTTTGTATTGTACTTATAGATATAGCTGGGCCCCAGAACTGAAAAATGACAGGCTTAGGGACTGGAAAGATCAGGAATGAAATTCCCAATCCACTACCTTAGCTCTTGGGTAAGTGGCTGACCTCTGTTAGCCTGAAGCTCTGGACTATTCACTGATGTTAATTAGCCTGAGCTCATAGCCTTTATTCAGAGAATTACACGAGATAACCAATAGACAGGCCATCTACCTTGGTGAATGCTCAGTAATTATTAGCTCCCTTCCCCTACTCAACAAAGTACAGGTCATCAAAAATTGGGATTGTCAGCAAAAACTGGAGGTTTCTGCCAACAAATTCTAGCCTAAGAATCCTAGATAATTAGAATGACATACGAAAGAGGCTATATTTAACAACTTTTGCCACTCATTTTTATAAATCATGTACTTCCACCGAAACCTTTTGATACTTCAAAAAAAAAAAAGGTGAAAAGTTGTAATTAAGTGGGAGGAGCTGTGCTTTTAGAACAAGCATGAGGAAAGCTGTGGAGCTTATAGAGGTGAGTGTTAAGAACCCTCTTTGCTAAGTGGCTGACTACAGACAGGGGAAAAGCTCTCTCATAGTTTTAAACAATTTGTGATTTCCCCTTCAAAGCTGGATTCTCAAGGGGAACTGAATATAACCTCTGCCTAATTCCACTCACTATTTCATTTCTATTTTGTTTGCAAGGTATTAATTATTAAGCGTGGTTCATATTGATAATTATCCTGCATCTTACTTATTAATGACTCACTATTAAGCTTAAACCTAATCTCTCCAGAGGTTCTCAGATCTCTGTTTTTGCAGGTCATTGCTCTTTTAGTCTTTGCAGGACTGAGTGCTGAGGTTTCAAGGCTTTGGGGTTGAAGGGAGATGGGTCTTGACGGTGTGATTACCCACGATGTAGTTCATTACCACTGATGGAGTCACCCATGCAGCCAAAGAAAGAAAAGTGGGCCTGGGAAATAGTGAACTAATAGGTAATAAATTATTACACCAGGGAAAGCAATCATACAGAAAGGCAGTAAGTGACCAGGGCCCAACAGAATATACACAGTTTTTATATTACCTGAGGTGTGTGTCTCCTTTTGGGTCTTTTTCAGAAGGACAGATCTCATATTCAAACCAAAATTAATTTCTTTCCTTTCTTCTTTGTGCCATATCCATGTAGATATGTCAAGATAAACAAAATAATCAAGGCAAAAATGGAATCGAGTCCACGTCATGAGGCTTCCTGCAGTCCTCATTTCCTTGTTTGGGCTTCTCTCAAATTAAGAATTATACCTGGTTCCTTCCATTCAATATCTCAGCGACACAGTTCGCAAATTTATATTAAGAGAGGATAAAAGCTCACTGGCTTGTCCCACAGGGGAAAAATATAGCCTAACTTGCAAACATTTTTTATATGGGTTTTAGAGTGAGAGATTTGATTGGCAACAATAAAGCCCTGTAAACCTGAGAGCTACCAGTCCCATAGGCCTCTGCGGGACTGCAATGCCTTTGGGTCTCCGTCTCCCTCAGTCAGGAATCAGCACTCAGAGAACTCAGTCCCGTGTCACGGAGCAGACAAACTGTCTGCCCCGACTCCCACAGGCCCCCCAGAAATTGTTTTCCTGTGGTTTTCTGCTCCCAGAGCTCCCTTCTTTTGGGTTTACTCCCAACATCTCCAAAGTAACCCCTTCTTGATTTTCACCTCAAGTGACAAAAATTCACATTGAGCCTTTTCTCATGTATAAGAGAGACAGCTTCCCAGTGGCTTCAGGGCTCAGCTGAGATGTTCAAGCTCCTATCCATCCTTGAAATTAGAAAAACCAATATCGTCCATCCAGGTAATTCTCCTTTGCAGCCACTCTTTTAGGCATAGCCAGAGCGTCATCCCCACTCGTCCAAGGTGAGCCGCGACCCAGGGTGGTTCCAGTTTGAAGACCGTGGGCTGCATTTGACGTCATTTTAGTTGTTGGGGCTGGTAAGTGTGCTTGGTAAGGAATGGGAGTATATCCTTTTGCATGGTTATCTCGGAGGTCGAATATATTTTAAAACATTATTTTTGAGTGGTTTTAGATTTCCATAAGGGTTGCAAAAGTAGTACAGAGACTTCCTGTCTATTCACCTTCTGTTAACATTTCCCATTACTATGGTACATTTGTCACAGCCAGAGGGCCAACATTAGTGTGGTGTTTTCGTTTATTTATTTTTTTCCCTACTGAGGTTTTAAAATAATCATATGTAAGTGTACAACATGATAATTAGACATCTGTATACATTACAAAGTATCACCCCCCCGAGTCTAGTTAGTCTCCATCAGCATACAATTGATCCCCTTCCCCTTAGTACATGGTTACTAACTGAACTGCACACTTCGTTTGGACTTTGCTCGTTTTTCCCTGGTGCCCTTCTTCTGACTTAGGGTACACGTCACATTTAGCCGTCATGCTTTCTTAGCTTCCTGTATGACAGTGTCTCTGACTTCCCGTGTTTTTGAGAACTTGACAGTTTGAAAGAGCACTTGTCAGATATTTTGTGCACTGTTCCTCTGCTTGTCTCTGTCTGAGGTTTTCCCCACGATTAGACTAGGGTTATGTTTTTGGAGGAAGACTGCAGAGGTGAATTGCTATTATCATCCCATGATATTGAGTACACTTTCCATCAACACCACTCATCACTGGTGATGTTAACCTTGGTCCGCTGGTTGAGGAAGTATAGCCAAGTTTCTTCGCTGTGAAGTTACTCTTTCTCCCTCTCCCTTTTCCATACTCTACTCTTTGGAAGAAAGTCAGTAAGTACAGCCCACACTCAAGAATAGGGATTTTAGCTCCCCCTCCTTGAGAAGGAAATATCTACTCAAATTTTTATTCTGAATTCTCCTGTAAGGGAGATTCATCACTTTGCCAGGTCAATTTTTAACATGAGAAACAATAATATGAATACTATTAGGCTCCCAAGAAATACTCTTCAATATCTATGGAAATAGACTGTGATATTCATGACCTATCTAGTTCCATATTTGGACTTAATTCAATGTTTTAAAATGTTTTGGTTTAAAAAATCTTTACAATGTTTTTCTCAAAGCCTTCACACACAAAAAGTATAGGAATCTTAAAGTCAGACATTTTCTTTTTTATCCCGAATTCAGGATGCATAGAGGCCTATGTTTTCTTGAAGCAGGCAGTCAGATTTCCACCGAGAGGGAGCATTATTTTGTACCTTGTGGTCTCCACGGGGAAATGTGTTCAGATGGGGTATGCCTGCTGGGGGCCCACGGTCTTCTCTGAAGATGTAAGATGCGCAAAGGGGTGTCTCCTCTGTGGACCATAACTGCTGTATTTGGATTAGAACAGTGTGGCCCAAGTCAGTGTGTGTGTGTGTGTGTGTGTGTGTGTGTGTGTGTGTGTGTGTGTGTCTACAATTTAATTTTAATTTAGGTCAGTAGGTTTTATTTGGTTTAGTGTAAGAAGACATTACATGTCTTTGGACACAGTGATAAGTAAATACTTTTAAATGACATTGGTTTATGAAGCTGTAGATGACAATTATGTCCACTTGTTTTTTGTCTAAACTATTGCTTATAAAGATAACTCTGTCCCATCAATAGAGTTTTGTGTGTGTTATAGATAATTTCTAAAACTGGAAACATAAAAAATTAATAAATATTTTAAAAGAGAAACAGCTGTCCGAAGGCAAATGTTTTTCAATAAAAGAGGTATTTGTAAAACTTTTCTAAAATGCAAACATTCTATAACATGTTTCCACATGCGCTGTCCAGGTACATTGGCTCTCTGGGCTAAGCCAAGGCCCTGACTCGCATCAGCGTTTGCTGGTTTCTGCTTTGTAGATACCTCCACTCTGACCAGTTTTACGCTACAAAAATGTTAACAGCCACCTCATAAAATTCCTGAAAATTTAGCAATCAGTTTTAGGGAGTCCATAAGAGTAGGTTCTAGCATGCCTACAAAATGATTATTTTCTTTCTCTGGAAAATGTGAATATGGGCCTCACCTTGGCTAAAGTAAGAACTGTTTGAATTTTCTTCTTTTAACTTTTATTACTTTTCTGGTCTTGGCCAGTTTTTGTTACTCTAGCGAGGACAGGGCAATACCCTTCTGACTGTGTGGGCACTGAACAAGGTAATGGGACAGTTGTGACTCTTCGCTTGTTCAAGAACTTGTTAAATTAATTGCATCTGTCTCAGTGCTCAATGGGTGTCATCCTCATTTTCCCTCAAGGTCTTCTCCTGGCTTCCAAGGGACTTCCTCCATCTCTAGAACTAGGCTCACAGCATCAGTGTGGCATAGTCTCGAGTGGAAAAACCAAGCATTAACCAAACTTGGGGCTTGAATGCAGTGTTTTCTCAATGTTAATGTGCCACCAGTTGCAAAGTATACTTTTGATTTATTAATACTTCTCATAGAAAATAAAATAAACTACATACAATATACTCATCAATCCTAAAATGAATCCTCTTTCAGAAAGAGTGTGTGCGTGTATGTGTGTGAATGAAAACTAAGACTATACACCTTGGAAATAAGGAAATAAAGCAGGTAATATATGGATAATTTATATACTGGTGTAGTGTGCGTAGACCTATCCCAGGGCTGTGCTTTTTTTTCCTCCAATTGGGAGAAACTGACTTCCTCCTTCAATAGTTTCGAATCACTGAAGCTCTGTGTCACGCCATTTACAGGCACTGCGTGGACTCCGAACTTTTCTATCGCCTACCAGAGAGTGATCTTTGCCAACAGTCTTCCTACTCTTAGCCTTGTTTAAAAATGTCTAGTGCCATCTCAGTTTAAATTGCTAAACAAAAATGATGCCCCAACTGAGACTCTCACATACAGGTGATGAATGGAAGCAACCTTCATTATGTCAGCTTCTGAACCACACACTTCCCACAATACTTAGCCACATACTTAGCAGAACCATGTACTTACGTGCCCCAAATTGGTATCGTTACCTTTAAGGTAAAAAAAAAAAAAAAAAGGATTTTACACTATGCGATGCTGTTACTAATATCATCATGTCCCTTAATGACATAATAAAAGGTTATTCAGGACTCTTTCTTTTTCTGCTACTGATTTTTTTCTGAGCTGAGAACCTTATTTTAACCATTCCTTAAGTTTTCTGCTTACTGGGCAAGATGAGGAGTGTACTAATTATATATAATATTTTGTGAGGATTCATTTAAGGGAAAGAAGGTAAAAACAGATTAAACTATTTTTATTGATAAGTTTTGAATTTATGAAGGCAAGGGGCAGGTATTATGTGGTGAACACGTTATTAATTAATTCAGTGTGGATGTCAGTGTTGGGGTTAAAAAGACCAATAGGAGTTGTGGGAAGTGTAAAAAATATATAGATTTCAGAGTTCTACTCAGACCAAGAACACCAGAATCTCCAGGGTTTGAATCTGAGCATATATTGTCAGCAAACCTACAAATCCGTTTGTAGTGATGTTATTATACAGCCTTGTTTAGAAATCTGTGGTGCCAATCATATATGATCCATAGAATAAGTCAAATTAGCAATCCAACACCTATTTTCTCTTTCTTTAAAAGGCAAATATATTTTCTCCTTTAATATATTTTTTTCTCCCAGCCTGAGGTTTATGTACAGAAAAAGTGCTTTCCATTTTCAACTCCATTCACAACTGTTTGGCACCTCCACTCTCACACACTTCCCACCATCCTGAGTCCTCACCAGAGGGAGACACTTCAGTGGGGGAAACTCAACTGGACGAAGGTAATTTATGTAGCCCTTAGCGAGTTCTGCACTGCTTCTTACACTGAAACAAAGAGCATTTTTATGGAGTCTTCCTGCTGCTCCTGAAATCCTTTTCCTCCTTAATTTAATGAGCCCTTGCCCTCCAGCACACTGAGCTTTGTACGGGAGAGATATAAAGATAAATATCACGTGTGCTTGCATTCCGCTAGAAGAGGTCAGTGTGATTTAAGTAAGTATAACATGAGGCAAAAATCAGATTCATAATAATAAGTGGAAAGTTTTCACATCCCCAAGGCTTCTTGGGTGCTTTCCTTTTTTTCCCCACCTAAAACAACTTGAGACCCCTTCCTGCACCCTGTGAGTTCAGGTAATTTCTAGAGTTTCCATGAATTCCGGCCTGCTGGCCCGTGCCATCTCCTAGGGGATGGCTGCTGCATCTCCAACTCCAGCTATATTCTGACAATCACTTCTCATCATGTTCTGCCTGCTCCTTCCTTGCTCTCAGGGCTTTACCCTAAGTGTTGACATTTCTCTGTCATTTGCCCAAAGAAACTGAAAATCTAGAAACAGTTGAAGTTCATTAGAGTACAGAACAAGAGACCAACTAAACTTTAATATCAGGCGTTGTTCTGAAGTCCCTCCCTTTGGCCAGACATTCCTGGTGTGCAGAAATCTCTCATTATCTATTTCTTTGGGCCCCAGACTTTCCACATCACGCAAGATTCACCCCCAGACTAACCCAAATCCATCGTTCAGCTCTACTTCCCTGATATGAGATAAATTTTCCAGTCGCCTGGTGGAATCAAAAGTTGATGATACTCAGTAATGCAGAACGAATTTGCTCCTGTTAATTCTAACCTCTCTCCTCCGAACCATCGTTAGAGCCAGTCAGGGTGCAGCCAACGAGCCCAGACAAATGGTTTACAAACCAGGCTGCCCTCCTTCAATGGCAATTGGAACAGTAGCGACTTCTGTCTCTGTCCATTCCATTATAGAGATAAAACCAAATGCCATAGGGACGCAGAGCTTTCAGAATGAGCCCTAAAACCTGGGAGGGGGGTGGGGACGGGAGGTAAATTCGCTTTTTGAGGTTAGGGCCCATATTTCTTCATTATGTTTCTAAATGTTTAGGTAGTTCCTGGCACAAAATTGCCACCCGTTATATGCTCGGATACTGAATAGATAATTGAACACTTAAAAAATGTGTCTGGCTCTTGTGGCCATTAAATGTGAACGCCAAGTGGTTTTCAAAGTCTAGGAGACATGCAGCACCTGTGTGGGCTGAGAAAGGCTGTGTGGTGGGGTGTGGTCTTATCCTACAGCAGGCAAATAATTTTTCAAGATAATTAGTTATTTAATTGCCCATTCAGGTAATGTTAATGCCTTTCAATTCCTAATTAATCTCCATTTTATTTAAAGCATGTTATATTTACACCTCCGATTTCTAATTTACCAGTAAGTGGTCTTGACTTCCGGAGTGCATGTACCACTAAGCACACACGTGTGCATTCACACAAGGAAGCAGGGAAACTGGAGAAGTCAAGTCAGCCGCAGTGGCTTTTTCAAAGACATTAACAAAAATTAGATGGATCTCATTTCACAGAATTCTTTTAAAAATAGATTATTCAAATTTTTAACTGGTTTTTTAGACCAAGAGTCACCAAACTTTTTCTCTCACACAGAAAAAGGGCCAGACAGCCCTTTTTTTTTTTTTTTTTTTTTTTTTTTTGCTCTTTGATATATAGTTCCTGTCTGAACTGCCCCGCACGGGAATTAATGGACAGTGCCACGTTCCACTGAAGCCGTGGGGTGACTTCACCCATGGGCCTCGTTTGCCAGCCCCGCTCTAGACCCCAATGTGTGGTTGGGATTCGTCCGCTGCCAAGTCACAAGGACTCTTGCCCCGGAGGTGTCTTCCCCCTCTGTGTACGAGTTCCCATCTCCTGTTTTCACATCTACGTGGTCTTTCAATCTTGACAAAAGTTTCTCTGGTTAAGAAAATGCTGCTCTAACTAAGATATCTCTTTCATTCCTGCATCCTGCCCCTTCTACCGTCCGTTGTTCTCTATTCGTTTCAGATGCTAATGACCTGGAATCTCTGGAACCTGCAGCCCTGGTTTTACATTCCTCTCATACCCAGCACCATGAAAATTCCCATAGCTCTTTTTTTTCCTACTAGATGTTTCAATAAAAAGTTTGAATTGAAATATATCACACTTTGACACAGAAATATGCACAAATCATAAGTATACAACCTGAAGAATTTTCCCAGAATGTTTTTGTTTTTCCATTTCCATTATCCTAATTCTTTAGAAAGGGTCACAGTGGTTAAGAGCACAGACTTGGCAGCCAGGTTACTGAGTTCAAAACACAGACCTACCACTCACTAGGTCAGTGACCTTGAGCACATTATTAAATCTCTCTCTGCTTTGGTTTTCTCACTTGTAATACACAAATAGCAATACTGCCTACATCATAGGGTCCTTTTCCCCCCTCTACTGAGACAGTATTCATATACTTGTGTAAGTTTAAAGTGTACAATGTGTTGATTTATGCACTTACATACCGCCAAATGGTTAGCAGTGTAGCATTAGTTAACACATCTGTCATCTTATGTAATTACCGTTTTTGTTTGTATAGTGAAAATATTTAAGATCTCTCTCAAAAGTTTCCAAATATACAATGCAGTATTGCTAATTATTATCGCCATGCTGTGCATTAGACCCCAGAACTTATTTATCTTATAGCTGGAAGTTGGGGAACTCTGACCAACATCTTCCCATCGCCCCTCCCCTCAGCACTGGGCAAACCCCGCTCTGATTCTATGAGTTCAGCTTTTGTAGATTCCACCTGCGGGTGAGGTCATACGGTTTTTGTATTTTTCTGTCTGGCTTATTTCACTTAGCACGATGCCCTTGAGGTTTATCCATGTCGTCACAGATGGCGGGATTTCTTTTTCTCATATGGCTGAAAAATGCTCTGTGTGTGTAACCAACATCTCCTTTATCCGTTAATTCGTGGGTGAGTACTTAGGCTGTTTCCATATCTTGGTTATTGTGGATGATGCTGCAATAAACATAGAAGTTCAGATATTTCTTCAATATCCTGATTTCATTCTCTTTGGGTGCATGCTCAACGTGGGATTGCTAGAATACAGAGTAGCTCTATTTTTTACTTCCTTGAGGAACCTCCATACTATTTTCCATAGTGACTGCACCAATATATATTCCCACCAACATTATATAAGGGTTCTCTTTTCTTCATTTCCTCACCAAAATTCTCTCTCATCTATTTGATGATATCATTTAACAGATGTGAGGTGATCTCATTATGGTTTTGATTTTCATTTCCATGATGATTAACAAAGTTGAGTGACTTTTCAGGTACCTATTGGCCATATGTAGGTCAAAATATTTTATAATTTTCTCTGTCCATATTTTAATCAGATTGTTTACTTTTTGCTATTGAGTTATATGAGTTCCATATATTTTTTGGCATACAAAACTGCTTCTCTCATGTTCTTTTAGAATCTAAATTTGTTTTGTTGACTTTCTTTTGCAAAGTGTGTCTTGAAATTGTTGAGAAGTTAATTTCCAAATTCAATTATTTTCCTTAACACCAACTTATTTAATATTGTTTGCAAACCTGGGTGATTTTATATTCCCTTGTCATGCATATTAGTTTTGTATGACTGCTGTAACAAATTACCTTACCTGGTAGCTTGAAACAATAGAAATGTATCATCTTACATTGGACTTCTGGAGGTTAGAAGTCCAAAATGCATCTTTGGGCTAAAACCTAGATGAGGGCTGGGCTGCACTTCTTTGTGGAGGCTCTAGGAGATAATGTTTTTCCTCGTCTCTTCCAGCGTCTAGAGGTTGCCCACCTGACTTGGCTCTGGCCCCCGTCCATCTCCAAAGCCAGCCATGACCATTCAAGTCATTCTCAGATAACATAATTCTCACACTGACTCTAGAGTCAAGGAACCTTGTGGTGAATCGGGACCATCTGGGTAACCCAGGGACGTTTCCCCATTTGAAAGTCAGCTGATTAAGAACTGTAATTTTATCTGCACACTGAATTCCCCTTTACCATGAAATCTGACAGAGTCCCAGGTTCTGAGGGTTAGAACTTAGGCATCTCTTGAGGGTTACTCTGCCTACCACATCATTTTGTTGCATAAGGAGCTATAGGTTAGAAC
>PVJI01028287.1:0-16665 GCA_004026765.1 Micronycteris hirsuta
TCCAAGAAAGAATCATGTGATCTATTTTTATAGAAAAGTGAATGAATTTTTGGATTATCTGTTCTAATGTTCCCCTCCCATTAGTATGGATGATTGATTTCACTATTTAAAAAATATACATATAAACTGCAAGATCTTTTATGTTCTTTTGTTTTCTCTGCAAGGAGGGATTAGGGCAAAGAACAGTGGGTGGAATTCAACTAGACTGAACGTTGAGAGGCAAGCATAAAGCTTGCCCCCATGGGGTCAAGGAAACAAGATAGAATGCAGAATGTCTGAGTGCAGGGAAGAGAAAGGCAGATGAACTAGAGTCATCGTTAACACACAGCAGGTCAGGGTGTGGGGCAAGGGACTCACACACACCTCCTCTGTGTAACTTGTCACTTCCTGGCTTGGTCCAGGAATAAGCATATCTGATTATTCTTGGATTTCAAAGTTGTACACCTCATTTCTTCCCCTTATTTTTTTTACTAACTTTCCCTAAGAAAAATTAGAAAGAAAATATATGTATATCCATTTTAAGCAATGATTGCTGAAATATGTAAACACATGGGTGAAATGGCAGGGAAGCAAAATACTCCATGAAATCTTTGCAGTGGTCTCTCATCCACAAAGTGAAGTGCTGGACCTTTCTAGTCACAGAGAAAAACCCTAGTATTCATCAACAGCCACAGGCTGCCCCCTCTAGCCATCCCACCATATCAGCAGTGCCCTGGTCCTGTTAAACTGTGATCTTCCTATTTCTGATGGAATTTCTCTAAAAATTTATCAAGTGGAGCACTGGGACTGGATACACGCAAGAATACAGAGGGCTGTTTTGACTCTCCAAATGCTCTACTCTTCCCTTTCATTCTAAGGATCATGATTAATGAGTTCAGATCCTAGCAACAGCCTTAGAATTCCCCATATCCACAGTGATAGATAATGAGGCTCACTCAATAAACACTGAAGGTTCCATCCCAATATCATCTTCCCAATAAATAAATGTTAATGTAACTAGAAACTACCAGGAGATATATCCACATATCCTCCCATACCACCAAACATAGAAAGAATTTCAGATATTATCTAGTTGTTGTGTGTCTCTGTGTGTTTTTAGCCTTTAAAAATAATAATAAAATTAAAGCCCAAAGAGCATCCAGTTCTCCTTCCAGGGTCCTTTGCCATAACTATAGTATATGAAGAGCTTAGTAGCCTAAGGCACTTACTTATTACTAGAGAATGTGGTAAGAAGTAAGTTACAGTCCCTAATTACTATTTACAGACATTGATGAGTACTATAATAGAGGGCAAATTAAATAGTTATTTATTGCTCATTCACCAGTAGGTGCTGGGAAGGAATATATGAATAAAATATAATTGCTATGTTCACAATGCTCATAACCTGGTGAGAGAAACAAATGCAGACACTGCTATAGTGCAGTGTAATAAGAAAAATAATAAATAGAAGAATGAGCAAAGGAACTCAATAAGCAAAGATGTAATCATTTTATATGGTACTCAAAGGTGAGAAAGGTAAAAATGGGTCTGGGGGAAAGATTTTTTAATGGCTCTTTCCTCCATATTAAAGAATTTTGTGATAGTATCATGATATCATAAAGAGTGAGAAGGAGAAACGGAAATCTCATACATTTCAGGTGGGAGTGTAAAATGGAGCAAACTCTTTGAATACTGTTTTTTAGTATCTAGTAAAGCTAAATGTATGTTGCCTGTTCCTTAGAAATTTCACTTCTAGGTTTTTACCCAAGTGATATAAGTCCATATGCCCACAAAAAATAAATAATGAAATAAACGTACAAGAATTTTAGTAGCATTATTTACAATAGCCCCAAAGTAAAAATAATTCAACATCTATATAACATCATATTAGACAGTGAAATGGCATACAGCAATGAAAAATAATGAATCAAGAACTGGGATTAATTTCACAGAAAACATATGTAAAAAATAATATACAGATTGTCAGTTCCGGTCAAGATGGAGGCTTATGTAGAAATGCTTTGCTTCCTCACACAGCCAAAAGAAGGATAACGACCAATTTAAAAACGAAAAACAATCAGAACTACCAGAAAATCAAACTGCATGGAAGTCCGACAACCATGAAGTTAAAAAAAATTCATCCAAACTAGTAGGAGGGATGGAAACGGGCTGCTGGGGCAGAGAGGATGCTCGGGATGGCAGCCAACTGTGAGGGTGAGGTGGGGGCTGACTGACCAGTCAGTCCCACATTCAAGCACAGATAAACTGGGAGAAACAACTGGGGAGCAAGATAGACTGCACAAAAAAGGGTTTCAGTGCAGGAAACTAAAGACTCAAAACCTCTGACTGAAAAAACCTGTGAGGGTTGAGGCAGGGGGAGAAACTCCCAGTCTCACAGGAGAGGACCAAGAGGTCCCAGAACGTACACACACACACCCACCTGGTAATCAGCACCTGAAAGGGCACAATCCACTTGTGGGAACTGAGGGAAGTGACGGAAAGTGGGGAGAAAGTCGAGCTTAGGAACCTCTCAGATGACTTTAAACATTCTAACACCTGAATCATAAGGGTGCCAGAAGAAGAAGAAGAGCATGAAATTGAAAACTTATTTGAACAAATAAGGAAGGAACACTTCTGGGTGGTGATTGCACAGTGATATATGTTTGTATGTTTAAAAACCTGTAGTCTAGCCCAGCTGGTGTAGCTCAGTGGATTGAGTGCGAGCTGGGAACCAGAGGGTCCTGGTTCAATTCCCAGTCGGGGCACATGCCTGGGTTGCCAGCCAGGTCCCCAGTGAGGGCCATGTGAGAGGCAACCATACATTGCTCTTTCTCCCTCCCTTCTCCTCTCTCTGAAAATAAATAAATAAAATTTAAAAAAAAAACCTGTAGTCTTAAGACTTGAGTATTTTAGTATATGCAAACTATATTTCAGCTTAAAAAATTAAAAAGCAAAGTAAAAGAATTTCCAGAAAAAAGGAATTTGTGATCAGATAAACCTAATTGAGAATTTTGAAAGTAGAATGGGGATCATAGTAACTAACTTTACAGGGCTGATATAATAATTAGAAAAAATGTGTATAAAATAGGCAAAGTCTGGCATTTGTACAGAATTGATTTATAAATATATTTTCTAGGCTAGTGCTTCCCAAGATTCAATGTACAAACAGAGTACCTAGAAATTTTGTTAAAATGTACATCCTGTATTTTTTAAAAGCCCCCAGGTAATTCCAATGTCGCTTGCCCATGGACCAGTTTGTATAGCCATAGAGAGAAATGGGGATGAATGGGTCTTATCAGCAGGGGAAAGGTCTTAAATTCATATTTTAAAAATATTACTGTTAGCAATTCACAAAATACATTACAGGAGAAAAATTATAGATCCAAGAGAGAGATAATATATACCCGAATGAGTAAAGGGGACTAGACAGGAAAAAAGAAGCATTTTTCAGAAACATCAAATCTCAGCATTTCATTGAATTTTAGAAGTGATGATAGAAAGACATCAAAGGCAGCTTGAGGTTTTTAGCTTCAACGAACAAATATATAAATATATTGTAGTTGCAATTGTTTTGTTGGATCTTGTTTATCAAAACTGAGCTCAAGAAGAATGGATGCCAAAAAGAACCGCTTTTTTTGTTTGTTTTACAGTTGGTTACTATAGCAGAGAAAGAAGTACTCTAATGACTAATTTTTTAATTTTTTAATTGTTGTTCAATTACAGCTGTCCCAAAAGGAAGTAGTACTCTAACAGGCAGATTACTAACAGTTGTGTTAAAGAGGAAGCTATAAATATGAGAGGTTGTATGTCAGCTTTGCTGTAGGAGCAAATAACCCTAAAAGTTCCAATAGCTACAGCAACAAAGGTTTGTCATGTCTCTGCTTGGTTCTGCTCCACGTGCCGTCATTCCGAGATCTAGGCTGAAGGAGCACAAGAGCTGGAGGAAGAGTGCAATGAATCTTGAAACATCTGCTTAAATCTAATACTCACCAGGTCTGTTGCTGTGCGGTTTTCTAAACCAAGTGACATGAATAGGGCTTGCACCAATGAGGTGGGAACATACACTTGTCCCACAGGGGCCCCTACAGGTCACATGGTTACAGACACCGAAGTAGTCTCTTACAGGAAGGAGGAGGAAAAATAATGCATCTATGTACCCAGTCAAAGAGCCCAAGCTCCTCTGCATCCCCTTTCTGCCCATAACCAAGCCTCACTCTGGATTTTGTTGTTGTTGTTATTGTTGTTTAATTCAGCAGTGAAATATCCTCAGCATAAAATCTTTCATCAGTATGAGACAAAATGGACAGATTTCAATTTACCCCCTTAACGAACACTTAAATGTTCTAAACCCTACAGGGAAAGGGAGGAGGAGCCGGAGGATGTAAGGGGGAATAAAAACATTGCTGGATAATGAGCCTCGTAGTAGCTAAGAGTTGGCTGAATTCTCTCCTGGCATGTGCTGCCACTGGAGAGTGGCGGAGCTGTTAGGTGGCCCAGTCTGTGTGTGCTCACACTGCTCCAATGTTTCATGCTCCGTCAATGGAAGAATGAAAATGCGAGTAGTGTTTTAATTTTCCAGGAACCTTCAATACAGGAAGTATCTAAATCTTCAAGGAAAATTAAATATAATTAACTCACGCGGCTCAGGAATTATTTAAAATGTCAAAACTTCCAGGTTGTGTTCACTGTCATTAGTACATTCATAAGTTAAATATTAATTATATTAATCAGCTCAGGGTTTTTTAGCTAAATTATCTAGATATTTCTTATAAAATAATTGAGATAAATTTGATGATCAGCAAAAATGATACCTTCACCCTCTGCTTTCATTCAGAACTGTTCTCTACCTCTCCATGCATGGTCCAAGCATGGTTTCTGACATATTTTTCTTTTTCAAACCAGGGATAAAGCTATGGTCATGCATATCACATTTTTAAAAAAATTCAATCACTCTTCTTAACAGGACAAGAGAATGATTCAATGAAGAATGAAATAAAAATTGAGGCAGAGTCACCGAGCTCATACATGGAAACAGAAGGTATTGAAAATGGCACACCTTGTTACCAGAGAATGATACAAAACTATGAACTATGACTCCTACACACACCTGTGTGGGGGAGAGTGGGGTGGGTGTGTTCAGGCAATGACTTCTAGAGAACAGCAATAGTTTTCTACTTTATATGCCTGTTAAAACTTGGAGGGAGTGGAGGAAAAAACTTTAACTTTGTATGCTTTAGTGAGTGTGTTTTGTCAATGATTTCAACTAAAACATTCCTAAGCATCCTTCTATTTCATTCTTTTTAGAGTTTTCATCAAACCAAGAAGATGCCATGATTGCAGAGCAACTGGAAATGATTCCACTAACAGGTGACCAAGAAGAAAAAGGGGAGAAAGGTAGGACTGCTCTTAAATAGCCCATCAAATAGAGAGTCTCTTTGGATTCCTGCCTAGAATTCACCATCAGAGTTATCCTCATGCAATTGCAGTCTTTTAAGGGGGGAAATAAACATTTCTTTAATCCTAAAACTACTTTTGTAAGTAGAATATAATCAATTAGCAAGTGAAGATACTTGTAAGAGTTTTCTGTCATTATAAATAGTATGAATATGCTTTTACTATTCATTTAGATTCAATTTAATTAAAAAATGTAATATTGAGAAAGCCTATAAGAAATCAAAACTATGGACTAGATGGATGAGTCTTAGAAAATTTGAGGTGGCTATAAAACAAATAGATTGACCTTTTGGTATTGAGTTCCTTCTGTTGTCCTTCATATGATACTAATTAAAGAAGCAATTTCTATAAAATGTGCATATTATATGAACCTTCTAAATTGTAAGGTTTTTCCAGTAACAGTAGGATATCATAACATTGAGTACTGTTAAAAATAACTGAGCATTATAATGATTTTGAAGACCTGGGAGGAATGAACACTTTGTAAAATTTAAAGCAGTATTTGGGACAAGAAGTCAATACATTAGAGTAAACATAGAAATCTCTTTTAAAAATCTAATTAAAAAAATATATCAAATGAGATCAGGCACGTTCAGGCAAAGGACCTGAACAGACATTTCTCCAAGGAGGACATGCAGAGGGCCCAGAGACATATGAAAGGATGCTCAGCACCACTAGCCATCAGAGAGATGCAAATTAAAACCACAATGAGATACCACTTCACACTAGTGAGAATGGCATCATAAACAAATCAACAAACAGCAAGTGCTAGAGAGGATGTGGAGAAAAGGGAATCCTAGTAGACTGCTGGTGGGAATGCAGTTTGGTGCAGCCACTGTGGAAAACATATGGAATTTACTCAGAAAACTAAAAGTTCCTCAGAACTGCCTTTTGACTGGCAATTCTACTACTGGGATTATACCCTAAGAGCCCTGAAACATCAATTCAAAAGAACCTATGCACTCCAATGCTCATAGCAGCACAATTTACAACAGCCAAATGCTGGAAGCAACCCAAGTGCCCATCAGCAAATGAGTGGATCAAGAAACTGTGGTACATTTACACAATGGAATACTATGCAGCAGAGAGAAAGAAGAAGCTTATACCCTTTGCAACAGCATGGAAGGAACTGGAGACCATTATGCTAAGTGAAATAAGCCAGGTGGTGAGGGACAAATACCATATGATCTCACCTTTAAGTGGAACCTAATCAACAAAACAAGCAAGCAAAATACAATCAGAGACATTGAAATTAAGAACAAACTGTCAGTAACCAGAGGGGAGGTGGGGGGTGGGGATCATGGGGGGAAAAGGAGGAAGCATTGTCAGGAACATATATAAAGAACACATGGACAAAGCCAAAGGTGGGGTAGGATCAAGGGTGGGAAGTGGGGATAGCTGGAGTTGAGGGGAGTGATGGGGAGAAAATAGAGACAACTGTACTTGAACAACAATAAAAAATGTGAAAAAATAAATAAAAACACATTGTTAAAGAAATTCAGTATTTATTGAAAAACTTGAAGAATTTTATTTTTATATATAAAAAATCTCTTAAAAGAAACTAAAATATGAAATATGAAGTGAAATAATTTCTCTGATACACTATGTCATAAATCATGCTGCTCTTAAATAATATGTTTGCAAAGCAGTTGCAAAGTAATAACTTGACAGGCCTTGTTTATAGAACACAGTGATCAGTTTTGTTTCCAAATTACCAATAAAATGCAGGCATGATCTCAAGTGTACAATCAGGTCAGTAGTAGCTACAGCTTCCAAATAACAAACTCTTCTTGACAGAGGCATTGATACAGTTTAATTAGGAAGCCCTGTTAGTGACTTTCACATCTCTTTTTATTTTCACTGCATTTAGAGCACAATATTCTTCCATGCCCATGCCTCTAATAACCTTTCTGTATTGCAAATCCTAGTTCAGGCTCACAACACCATGCTCCTGGCAAGTCAAGTAAATTGTACACTTTGAGTAGTTAATGTCTTACGATGATAATAGACATTTGATACAACCCTTACTTTAGATACAGTTACATGGCATCGCTCCTTTCAATTGTACTTGTAAAATATAAAATACCCAGTGGTGCTTGCCTGCTTAATTTCTATGTAGCAGATTAATTTCTATGTAGCAGAAAGTATTTACTTTTTTTTTAAGATTTTATTTATTTATTTATTTATTTATTTTTTAGAGAGAGGGGAAGGGAGGGAGAAAGAGAGGGAGAGTAACAGCAATGTATGGTTGCCTCTCACATGGTCCTCACTGGGGACCTGGCCTGCAACCCAGGCATGTGCCCTGACTGGGAATCGAACCGGGACCCTTTGGTTCCCAGCCCATGCTCAATCCACTGAGCTACACCAGCCAGGGCTGAAAGTATTTACTTTGTATATTGTACTTTGAGACATGAAAATGAGGAACATTAAATGGATATACATTTTCTTCTTATTAATTTGACCTACAGAGAGAAGTAACCTGTGTTTGGCACACATGGACATGTCTCCTTTCTTGCGGTAGCTTCTCTGGCATTGAGTACTCCTGCAATTACTGACGAGTTAACTACCCACTTTTTACCTTATGAGAATATCACCTTGTGAGAATACGCCCCTCTTCTGCAAATGGTGAAATAGCATGTGAGAAAGAAATTAAGTCAACTTCTGCTACTTGCTTGTCAAAACTTTAAAGTTGAATTTTTTTTTTTGAGATTTTACTTTTATCTGTAGGAGAGTTAATAACGCCTGCGGGCTTGAATTAACCACATTGTTCCTTTCCTTCTGTACCACAGATACTTAACTTGGCCCTGCCTTGAATAGTTCTAAATTTGAAATAACTTAAAATGTATCACCTTTACCATTTTACTTGCTTCAAAGCAAGAGTTAAAAGCTATCCAGTTATGCATAAGAAAAGTAACCAAAGGAAAATGGGGCAATGTAGATTTAGTTTGCTCTGCTCTAGCTCTGCCCCTAATTAACGGACTGGGTATCCTTGGACAAGTTTTTAGTTTTTCAATTTTTTAGTTTTAGCCTCAGATTTCTTATCTGTAAGATTGTGATGACAAAGGTCACGCACAGTTGTGGTGAAATTTGAAAAGCAATTATAACAATACCTGGGACATAGAAAGTAATCCATAATCATTTAATATTCATCATAATTTGATAAATTGATGACAAAGTCAGGAGAATCCCTATGTAGAGTTTCTCAAACCCATTTATTGTCCTTCCTATTTAAATCCATATAAACTTCATATATGTTACATTATCTTTCAACAAAAATTGTTCTGCACATTTCATTTTTAGCATCATTACCTGCAGGGTGTTCCAAATACACATACTCCATTCTATAAAGGTGG
The DNA here is from genome assembly GCA_004026765.1 of Micronycteris hirsuta. Lineage (NCBI taxonomy): Eukaryota > Metazoa > Chordata > Mammalia > Chiroptera > Phyllostomidae > Micronycteris > Micronycteris hirsuta. The sequence continues at coordinate 8,787 of PVJI01028287.1, forward strand.
AATAACTAATGAAAGATGATGTGGGAGGCACCTGTCCTATTCACAGTCCTTTTCCTCGGTCATGATCTCAATCTTTTGTTCGAGAGATGCTGAGTGAGCAACACTTTTTATTTTTCATCCAGATGTAATTGATGTATAACATATTAGTTTCAGGTCTGTAACATAATGATTCATAAAGAAGCCATTGATTTCTTGGTAGGTTTACAGAATAAAAGTAGTAAATAAGTTCAAATGGTAGAATTTTCTTTTGCTTTATACAGGTATTAAAGAGCCTTGTTTAAAAACCTTTTGAGAAAATAGCTCCAGGTTTTGTGTATGTTCACAGTATCTCTTAATGGAAAGTTGAACATATGTATTAAGACATTCTTACCTGTGAACAAAAACAAATGAGGTTTCTATGACATTTGTAGGGCTGTTCTTTTTAGCTTTAGAAATAGTGATTCTCTTTTAGTTTGAGAATCTTTCTAAGGAGACGACATAAAGGGGTTTCTTTCAAACAATTCCTGACCAGGAAAAAAATGTATAATCTTTTTCTCTCATTTTGTAGCATTCTATAAGATTAGAAAATGTAGATAATCTTCAGGATACATCTTCTGTGGCTCCCAGGTGTATGGCACAGATGTTACAACATTTAGTTTTGAAGTTAGCTCTACCAAAATATGGGTTTTGAAAAGAAGAGAAAATATTCAGCAGAACTTCATGCTGATAAAATTACACAATAGCACAATGGATATGTCCCTAGGAGACCTGAAATACAAAAATTTCAATAGGCATAAAGTGAGGTTCCACATATGGTAGCTTTTCTCATATTGCCCATTGCCTCCTCCTAAATGAGCCCAGTCTTATGGGCCCAGCAGGATCTGCCGCACATACGAAATCCAGTCAAATAGCATCACTTAGGTTAATAGCCAAATAGGAAAGTAATATTACAGGAGAGCTCCTCTAAAAAGAATCTAATATTTCAGCATAAAATACAAACCCAGCACTAAAACATTTTCCTGCAGATTTTTATTTGTAGTTAAATTTAGAAATATTTGACACAGAGTCTTAATTACGATATTAACATTGTTATTATTATACCACATTCTTTTATTTTTATTATGAATATATTAGACTTCTAAGTGTTATATAGAAAACACACATTGCTATTATTTTTCTTCTAGCAATTAATAAATATAATATGGAATACTAATCCTTTATCTACTTACTAAAATTGACCAAAATTGATAGCAACTGAAGGTATATTAGGGTTTAAAGTCTTCCTGGGAACAAAAGTAATTATATAGACAGGCAGAAAGGGAAGGGCAAGCCAGCCACAAGTCTAAGCTCCCCTGTCACTAGGCTGGCAGCGCAGGCACTGAGGCTGTGAGGCACGTAAGCATTTGAAAGTGGTGTTATCCCCGGGAGGGTGGGCGGAGGACGGGTCCTCGATCCAGTGCCCAGCAGCCACCAAGGAACACTGGTGCATGCGCGCAATTCTTTTTCTCTATGCTTTTTTTCACTATTCCATATGAATTTTATAAAGTGTGTGTGTGTGAGAGAGAGAGAGAGAGAGACATAGGGTTAAGACTCAGAAGATCTGACTTTTAGTTCTAGCTTTGACACTATCTAGCTGTAACCATGAGAAAGCTTCTTAAGCCTCTTGGAGCCTCAGGTTCTTCTTCAGTGAGGGATGTACTTATCCTCACACATCTTGAAGTTATGAAAAAGATGAAATGAAACCATTTTTGAAGAATAGCTGGGGTAAGCAGGATTAGCAGGAGTGAGCAAACTATGACCCATAGGCCAAACCTGACCTGCTGCCTCTTTTCATACGGCTTGTGAGCTAAGAATGGTTTTCACATTTTCAAATGGTTGGGGGAAAAAAAGTAATAATTGGTGAGACATGGAAATTACAAATTTCAGAGTCCACAAATAAAATTTTGTTAAAACACAAAAAACCTAAAATGTTTGCTATCTTGCCCTTAACAGGGAAAAAAAAAAAAAACAACTTTGCTAACTTCCAGTATATAGCATCTATGTCAAGGTAGTCCAAGTTGCCCTAAATGTGAAACCCCTCCTTTCCATGCAGAACTCCTGAATTATGCAGTCTTTATCAATGCACACAGACATAATACATCTATGTTTCACTAGTACTGGGAAAATAGGATTATCCCACAATGCCTTGCCCTTCTGCATGCACAGCATTTGCTCTGTCCACCCTTCCTCAAACTGGTAGACTGGGGAGAATCTGCCCCCTGATTTTAACCCCCATGAGAGAGGGCCCAAAGTAGAGTGGCTTGGGCTCCGAGAATTTCAGCCTATGGATAGTGTGAAGTAATCCGCCTCCCTAGAATAAAAATTTGTTTCCTTTTAACACAATTCTTTTGCCACTGTGCCTAAAAGAGGTTCCATTTATCTACCAGTAAACCAATTGATCTTTACTTTCTCTGGGAATACTGCAAGTGAGATTTGCATTAGGACTGTGAACTAAACATCCTAATCAAAACCATTTTTACAGAAAGACCATGAGGTGACAGAGGAGGTCTATGCATAGAGTGAGTAGGGTTAATGGGGATTTTAATAATATAGATGTGTATATGTGTTCACTTACACATTTTGTTGTAAAGACCCAATTCTTCTCAACAATTATTTTAACATATAACCTTAAAGTTAGAAATTGATTAGAGTATTTGCTTGCAAACTGAAGTACTGCTTTTCTCTTTGTTTTAGAAGGAAGCCCAATTTCTTTTCGTTCCTCTATATATCAGGTGTCTTCATTTCAGTGCAGTATGTAAAGAGCAGGTGGTATAAAGAATACTTGGAATGTCAATTATTTTTTTCATTTATTTCACTGTGAGGATTTACCTTTCAATGTGTTTTTATAATTAAGATGGAAACAATTAGGGAGCTTGCTGCTTAAATGTTTTACTACATTTATTTTATAACATCTGCTACAGTGATTTTAAAAAAGAAAAAAAGGAAGTAAACATTTTAACAATAGCAAGAGGTTTGGCTCAATTGTATGCAATATCTTTATTTCATTGTGAATCTTTAAAGGAACTGTTGTTGAGTCGAATTAGTCAGCCTGTTTCCAACCAATAAATATCATCTTGTTTTTAGAGCTTACACTTTTGACATAGACGTCTGTTCATTTTTTAGGAATTTTATAGTTTTTTAGCCTTGAATTTTAATTGAAAGTAGTAGGAAAAAAATGCTGAGAAATAGAAATGACGGAAACAAAACCTGGATATTCTTTTTAGAGACGTTTTCAAAGAATATTTCTTTTTCATTTATCACATGTTGTTTATTCCTCAAACATACACAACAATTACTTCACCTGTCTTTCCTTTTTTGTATACTTTGAGCACAGCTCATGAAATAATAATATCCAGGATTAAGAGATATATGGCTCATAACATAATAAGATAGGGACATATAATTTTAATGTAAGGGATGCTTTTCAAAATGAATACTCACTTTATACTATGTTATACTACTCTGATTTTTCCTTTAACAAAATATTATGGACAACTTTGTCCAATATATTGCTTAATAAATAAAACTTGAATAATATCTAATAATTAAATATAACTAAACAGACAAGATAAATATAGATATAGTTTGAGTGTGTGTGTGTGAGAGAGAAAGAGAGAGAGAAGGAGACTGCTTGAGATTTCAAGATGCTCTGTTGCTAGCTTTGAAGATAGATGAAGGAGGTCATGTGACAAGAAATGCAGGCAGCCTCTAAAAACTAAAATATGTAAGGAAATTGATTCTTCCCCAGATCCTCCAGAGGGAAAGCAACTCTGCCTACACCTTGATTTCAGCCCCATAAAACCCGTTTCAGACTTCTGGCCTCCAGAACTGTAAGATAATAAATTTGCATTATGTTAAGACACTAAGTCTACGGTAATTTGTTATGACAGAATAGGAAACTAATATGTTTCCTCACAACAGAGTTCCTTCAAACCATGTTAAAAAATTGGGCTTGTCCTAATAGATCCCCAGAGAAAGCAGAGACTTTCAATATCTTTCCATGTTCTAGTTGGGAATTGCCATACAGTTATTCCTCCTTCTATAATCCATGCTAAATTAGGCAGCATTTTTATTATCATGACCCTTCCCTTTTTAATGTCAGTCTCTGTTGGTTGCACAACTGAAATTTAATTCAGGTAAATCTAATTACTGTGGCCACAGTCAATAGAATAGTTATGCATCTCTGGAAGATTTAGGGAAAAAAAGGAATTATAGTAAAGGCATTAGGGAAATAAAGAAAGGGAGGAGGGAAAGAGAAAAAAATGAAAGAGGGAGGAAGAATGGAGGAAAGAAGGAAGAAGGATGGAAAGGAGAGAAAGAGCTGGTTTCTATTTTCTGGTCTGGGTAAAATAATGAAGTAAGTATTCAAACAATACTTTTGGGAAAGAAAGAAGATATAAAATTCATGTCTAAATTCTTTCCAATTTAGCTCTCCCTGAGTAACACCACAAAATGGGAATAGAGAATCTCTTGACCCTAAAGATTTTCTAATAGTTTAAGGCCAAACTGACCACAAATATTGTGAATATATTATTCCAGCACTTAGGTATGTATAAAAATTAGAGTGTTTGTTAAAATGTAGATTTTTGGACCCTACCCCCAGAGATTCTGATACATTAGGTCCTGGTGGGCCTAGGAATCTGCACTTGTATCAAGTTTCTAGGTAATGGTGAAGCTGCTGGTCTGTGGACCACATTTTGAGTGGCACCACTATTTTATTTAGTATTTGGCATCCAAATTCAGACTATTCTGTTGGAAAATCTCTTAGACCTTTTCCTCCATCTTATTTTTGTTCGAGAGTAGGTGTTTAGAAACAGCAAAGATATCATATATTTAGATGGATGGATGGTGATAGGTAGATGATAGATTAGATTAGGTAGCTAGACAACGCAGTACATACTCCCTTCTCAGTAGATCCAAATCACCTGGATACCTTGTTAAAGGATAAATTGCTGGCCCTATACCTCAAGTTCCTGATTCAGAAGATCTGGCGATATTGGGCAGGCAAGAGTTTGCATTTTCTACAAGTCTGCAGGTGATGCTGATGCTGCTGGTCCAGGGACCACACTTTAAGAATCACTAGCCAAGCCCTTCTTTTTTATCCACTCATCTGACTCACATCAGGCATGATGGGAGGTCTTTACCATCATCATGGATTCCCAGGACCTGCAGCTGGGACAGAGAGCATAGGGTAGTGTGGTAAGGGTGGGTACCTCTTCCCAGGTCCAATCCCGGTATGTCTGAGATCAGCTGTTTATAAGCCTTTCTTCCCCCATGTGCTTTCCTTGTGGTCAGTGACACCATTCATCCCTCCTATGGTGGCCAGTCTGGGACCATGTGGAAGAGGGAACAAAGAGACTATGCAGAAGAGGATGGTACTTGTCCATTGGAAAGGAAACACAGGCACACCCTGCCTTGTTTATCTGAAAATACACAGCATTTGAGTTGTGTATCTGAAAAATGTGTTCACTACTGAAGTCATGTTTTTCTGGTTTTGATGAAAAGTGAATAACAAAGGGAAAAAATATTTCTTCACTGTTATCCCAGCAGTTGTACCCATCTTCAGACACAGAAGCAAGATAGAGCAATGTGAAAGAAAATGGCAGTTCTGCAAAGGCTGAAAAAGAGAACAAAAATAAGATTGGGGTCACACTGTGCTCAACTTCAAGAGTTACCCTACACAAAGTAAAAAACAAACTCTGATTCAGCAGTCCCTGTCTGATTTAAGTCTGTTTGTCTTCTAAATTCTAACATTTTCTCAGCTGAATTGGAGGGGATTCATTATTTACAAAAAATAAAAGGAGACACTGAACAGGGCTTTCTGAGCAATGCACATAAGCTGTTTGCCATATTGAATTAGCGCCTGGGGCATTGATTTGAAAGCTAAAGGCAGGCCGTTCACCTGGGTTGCCAAGTAAAACAGAAGCAACTGTCTGGCTGACGCATCACAGAGAACACACGTCACCAGGGCTCCATCTGAAACTGCCTTTGCGGAACACAGATAACCTAAAAGAGAAGTACAGAGGCTGTTCTGAAACCTGATTCCAATTTAGGAGCGTATCTCCCTTTCTCCTTTCCATAAGCTACCTGCGATTTCTAATTAGAAATCCTTTCCAAACCAAGCTGACCTAATTCCTCTTTCTCCCTTAAAAAAGGCATCCCTTTTCTGGTGTTGATGTTTGGCATTGCTTATTTGCTAAGCACTGCTGTTGCTTAGTCCACTAAACGTGTTTGGTTGGCCTTTCCCAACATTCTAAGCAGTAATAGTCTCATTGACCCAGTGATTAAAGAAATCCAGTACCTTTTCACTCTGGCTGGCTGCCCTCTTCCTTCTCCCCTATTGTTATTTTAGTAACACCACCAGCAGATGGTTAGAGATTTTTCACCCTTTCAAAACTTTGTATTTTTCCCATCTCATCAAGCATATCTGAGCCAAATGTAATTAGCTTAAGACTTCTGAGTCCTCGGGAGATCAGTTAAAGACCTGAGCAAATTCAATAAAGAGCTTGAAAAGTGAATCCTGGAAGGCTATGCAAAACCACAGGAGAGCCACTATTATTTTAGAAGCAAAGACTTCTCCTCCCCATTGCTCCTTCTTTTGGTATTTTAAATTCTTAGAATATTCATGAGGTCTCTGGGGCTTTGGAGCTCTATGGGGACCATTATTGGGTAGGTGGAATATTTAAGCTTTCTTCAGTGGGATAGGTGTTTGGCTCCTTTTAATTGATTTCAACCAAGGAGTGCTTTCTGAGTAGCCCTAAGTCACTCCCAAATGGCAAACAGTTTGTTTGCTAAATCTCTTAGCCTTTTCATTAAGTGTTTTATCCTTTGGTTGTTGGAAACTAGCTGGTAAGCCTTCTTTGTAGTTCCAAGCATTTGATATGAAGACTAAATTAATTAACTGCAACACAGATGTGCACCCTGCCTTTGAGTGGAGAGGAAACCCCTCATTTCTGAGTTGCAGCACTTGACCCAATAGCCCAAGCCCTATACTCCATACTGGTGAAAAAGCAAGATTCTGAGACAAAATTGAATTCTGTTTTTATTGAAATTGAGTGCTTTTGAAAAGGAGCTTTTGAGTATGTGAAGAACAGATTGTGTGTGTGTGTGGCGGGGGGAGATGTTAGGATATGGGCATGGGCCTGTCCTTGGATGGTATGGTATGCATTTTCCCCCTGCACCCACCTGGAAGGATCCAAGCCTCAGGAGCTGGGTAGTAGAATGATGAAGTCTGTTGTCAGTTTCTCATTGCCAAGATTTGGGTGTAAGGAGAATGATTCTTTGTAAATCCAACACCATCTTATTCACATAAAAGGGACCAATGGCAACAATTGATTAGAATGACTTCCTTTTTATCTCAAGTGAACTAATCAGTTTTTGTAAGAGTTATGGATATGTGTCTATCATGAAGATTTTATATACATGCCACATTTTCAGAGGGCATTCCAATCACAATTTAGAGGGAAATTCCTTTTAAAACATGGGAAGTGTGTTGTGAGCAGTGTTATGCCATGGAGTAGGCTTGCAAAGCAGGCCCCAAACACTTACGAGTTAACTTGTTGTCTCCAAAATACAACACAATGTTTGAAGTACAAATTGACTTACACAAAGATATAAGCAGAGTAAAAGTTTTCTGTAGGTAGGACAAATAAAAAGTTGGTGTTCTACCTTTAACTGGAATACAATCAACAAAAGAAAAAAGCAAGAAAAACATAACCAGAGACACTGAAATTAAGAACAACCTAACAATAGCCAGAAGGGAGGGGAGAGGGGACTATGGGGAGAAAGGTTTTCAAGAACCACTATAGAGAACACATGGACAGAACCAAGGGGGAGGAGGGAGGCAGGGGAGGGAGGTGGG
>PVJI01028288.1:0-16688 GCA_004026765.1 Micronycteris hirsuta
TTTAAAACAAAACTTAAAATAAGCACCAGGCACACTGGCTTTTATGGAAAAGATAGGAACTGCAACTAACTAGCTATGTGATCATAGCTAGACCCCTAACATTCCCGAAGCAGGGTTTCTTCCATCTCCCCTCAGTGATTTTTCCACTCTGATGCCCTACCTCCCTAGTAATATTGTTTTTCCAGTATTAGAGCAAAATTAGTTGTTGCTATGGAAAGGACTAGAACCAAGGTTCTTTAAACTTTTCGAAGTTAACACTTAACAATTTCAGTTCACTTTAAAATGAACATCCACACCATCAAGTGCTTTATAGTGATGATTTGGTTTAAATTATCCAGATACGTTATCCTTATCATTCACAGGTTTTTAAACAACCTGGTTACTTAACTGTAATAAGAAAATCAGCTCCAAGTTATCAACTGATTGTTTTAATTTAAAATGCCTGGCCTTCTGGAATGGGTGGGGCCTAACATCTGTGCTTTAACAAACCCTCCAGAGGGTTCAAATTTGAGAACCACTGGCTAAGACATGGGTTTGAAGTTGGGCAGATCTCTCTTTGAATCCCCATTCCATCGCTTACTAGCTCAAGCAAGCTTAACCATGTGGCATAACATCTCTCAACCTCAGTGCCCTCATTGTAAATAATGGGAATAACAGTACATACCTCTAAGGGAGCTTGTGAAGATGAAATAACATTGTCAGTACTTAGGTTGGTGCACAGCATGCAGAAGTGTCCTATTGATGGGAGGTACTATTATTCAGTTATTGCTTCAAGGGCTTGATCGTTTAAGGATTTCAAATTATTTTTATAATGATGACAAAATAACAATAACAACTCCACAATGTCCTTCACTTGATTTGCTTTCCTTCATGTGCTCCACTTGCCATACACGCATCATGTCCCACTGCCCCCCCCCTTCCCTTTTCCTTCATCTTACCTTTTACTTTGCACTCATATATCTGATTCACCACCCCTGTGTCATTCTCCTTTTCTGCTGGCCACTTATAGATGTACAAAGTTGTGTGAGAAGAGCCTGCATCCAGCACAATCCCATACTGAGGGCAAAACAAACCAAGAACTTATCAGCATTACATTGTTCTTCTCCATATTCAGCTTGCAGGAGAAAAAAAGACAAAGACAAGAGTTTTCAAAAATATGAGGAGAATCTATTTTAATTCAAGAGGAACATGGAAGGCAGGGATGGGGCAGGTTGCCTAGAGTTGCCCTGATTACAAGATCCACCAGAACTCCCACCGCTCTAGCATAGTGGCTCTCAATGTTGGCTGCACATTAGAAATATCCAGACCTTGTAAGGGTGGGGCCTGAGCATCAGTTTTGTTTAGAAGCTTCTTGGGTGGTTCTAATGTGCAGCTAGTTTTCAAACCATGTGCTAAAGTGGTTGAGACAATGTGAAGGGAATAGAGGGCCACTGATTTAGTAGTTCCCAAACTGTGTCCACATAAAAATCGTTAGAATTACTGTATTTTTCAGACTATAAGATGTACTTCCCCCCAAAATTTGGGAGAAAAATGGGGATGCGTCTTATAGTCCGAATGTAGCTTACCTGGCTGTTTACATTTACATTGGTGAAATATTATGTTATTAAATATTTTACCGCATTGTTTGCTTCAAATTTTTTTTCCTATTTTCCTCCTCTAAAACCTAGGTGCATCTTATGGTCCGGTGCATCTTGTAGTCCAAAAAATACCGTACCTGGAAAGCTTCAAAGGCTACTGAGGCCTATCTGCCACCACGCAGATATATAATTTAACTGGTCTGGTATGTGGTTTGGGCTTTGGAAGAGAGACATGGAAAATACTAAACTTGCTTTCTTTTTTATTATAAATATAACTATAAATTGTACCAAATAAATTTTAAGAGATATGTACTTTAACTTCATGTTTGGGGCTCTTAAGAGTAGGGGGTGATGAAAGGAAGAAAGAATGTTGGGGTGGGGGAAGGCAGTATGAGTTAGAACTATGTGCTCAGAGAACAGGAGAAAAACAAAGTCCCCAGCTAACATTTCATGAGTATGTAAATGTACCAGGCAGATGTGTTATGAAGCATTTTATAAGAATTACCTGATTTGACCCTCAGAACAGTGATGTAAATTAGGAAGTATTTTTATCCCCTCTGCATAGGTAAGAAACTAAAGCACAAAAGGTTATGTAATTTACTCAAGAGACACAGCTAATGGGGACAGAGCTTGGATTTGAATCAGACTCAAGAATTTATGATCCTTATACAGAGAAACATAGGACCAAGGACTAGATAATAGTTTTCATATTTGTGCTCCCTTTTTAATTAGACTTTTTACTTTTAATTATATTTTATTAATTATGTTTACAGTTGTCCTGATTTTCCCTTTTTTGCCTCCCTCCACACAGCACCCCCCACTCTCCCAGACAATCCCCACACCATTGTTTATGTCCATGGATCATGCATATAATTATTTGGCTACGCCATTTCCTACACTGTACTTTATATCCCCATGGCTATTCTGTAGCTGCCTATTTTTACTTCTTAATCCCCTCACCTGTTCACCCATTCCCTCACACCCCCTCCCATCTGGCAACCATAAAAATGCCTCTGTAATCTATGATTCTGTCTCTGTTCTTGTTTGCTTAGTTTGCTTTTAGATTCAAATGTTGATAGATATGTATTTATTGCCATTTTATTGTTCATAGTTTTGACCTTCTTTTTCTTAAATAGGTCCCTTTAACATTTCATATAATAATGGTTCGGTGATGATGAACTCCTTTAGCTTTTTTCTTGTCTAGGAAGCTCTTTATCTGCCCTTTGATTCTAAATGAGAGTTTTGATAGATAGAGCCATCTTGGCTGTAGGTCCCTGCTTTTCATGATTTTGAATATTTCTTGCCAATCCCTTCTGGCCTGCAAAATTTGTTTTGAGAAATCAGCTGACAGTCTTATGGGAACTCCCCTGTAGGTAACTAACTGCCTTTTCTCCTGCTGCTTTTAAGATTCTCTCTTTATCTTTAACCTTTGGCATTTTAATTATACTGTGTCTTGGAGCAGGCCTCTTTGCATCCATCTTGTTTGGGATTCTGTGTTTCCTGGACTTGCATGTCTATTTCCTTCATCAAATTAGGGAATTTTTCTTTCATTATTTTTTTACAATAGGTTTCCAATTTCTTGCTTTCTTTTCTCCTTCTGGCACCCCTATGTATGATGTGAATGTTGGATCTCTTGAAGCTGTCCCAGAGGCTGCTTCTACTTTGCTCATTTTTTTGGATTCTTTTTTCTTCTTGTTGTTCTGTTTGGTTGTTTTTGCTTCCTTATGTTTTGAATCATTGATTTGATTCTTGGCTTCATCTACTCTACTGTTGTTTCCTTATAAATTGTTCTTTATTTTGATTAGTATATCCCTCATTTCTGACTGGATCTTTTTATGCTGTTGAGGTCCTCATTGAGTTTCTTGAGCATTCTCATAACCTATGTTTTGAACTCTGCATCTGATAAATTGTTTATTTCCATTTCATTTAGCTCTTTTTCTGGAGTTTTGATCTGTTCTTTCATTTGGGCCATGTTTCTTTGTCTCCTCATTTTGCAGTCTCTCCATGTTTGTTTCTATGTATTAGGTAGAACTGCTTTGACTCTGTGTCTTGGTAGTGTGGCCTAATGAAGTAGGTGTCCTGTAGGATCCAGTGGCACAGCCTCCCCTACCACCCGAGCCGGGTACTCAAGGTATGACCTCTGTATGGGCTGAGTACACACCCTCCTCTTGAAGTTCAGCCTTGGTTGCTGTTGGCAGATCAATGGAAGGGATTTACCCAGGCCAATCAGCTGCAAGGATTGGCTGTGGCCACTGACCACCAACCTCCACTGTCCATGGAGGATTAGCTGTGCAGGGGAAGGGTAGGGTGCTGCAACATGGTCTGTCCACTGGGTGCACTGGCCCTGGGGTTTCCCTGGTGGTGAAGGCTAAGGTCAGCCCCCACCTTTGTTCTGCCCCAGGCCACCCTGCCTGAGCTATAAAGCAATCTGAAATGGCTGCTACTTGTGCTGGGCTTGGAGATTTCCAGGTGAAGTCAAGCTGTGACTCTAGGCTGGCTGCTGCTGTGCTGGACCCGGGGCTCACTGATGCCAGCTGTTGCTAGTTTGATAGGATTTAGGAAGTTGTGAAGCATGAGCCCAGACCAACCATTCATATGGAAAAGCAGCTTGAGTGGGCCCCTAAGTTTGGTGGGACAGAATCTCTGGGGATCTATCTCCAAGGCAGGTCAAACAATGTTAGCCAGGTTGATGGGGTCTCAGATATGGCCCCAGCTTGCCGGCTCTGTTGGGGGAGGGTTTAGAGAAGGGACAATGGCTTCTGCCGCCAGGTACCTCAGTTTCTCCCTGTATGCCACGGGTACCTTTCAAGTGGCTATACCAGTGCTGGAGCTCAGAGGGAGTGAGTTTGATGAGGTGAGTCCATGTGTGGGTTCTTTAAGAGGAACTGCTTGGAGCTCCAGAAGTTTCTTCTATCAACTCTATCCCAGCTAGTTTTTGCAGCCAGAAGTTGTGGGCACTTATCTATCTGGCACTGGAGTCCTGGACTGGGGAACTCTGGTATGGGGCTGGGACTCCTCGCTCTTAAGATATCCCTCCCTAATTTTTATCCACCACACGTGGGTGAGAGACCACCCGGTTCGACATCTGCACTCCTCCTATCAATCTGGATAGATGTGGTTCCTATAATTCTGTAGTTGTCAGACATCCATTCAACTCAATTTCTGACGGTTCTGAGTGATGGTTGTTCTATATTTTAGTTGTAATTTTGATGTAGTTGTATGAGGAACCAAGCCATGTTTATGCCACTGTCTTGACCAGAGTGACTTGGTGACCCCTTTTAAGAACTTTTAATGAAAGAGAATTATAGCAAAATATGCAAATCTTAGCTGTGCATCCCAGTGAATTTTTTCCCATGTGGACATCCATATAAATCATCACCAAGGTGGAGATGCAGAACATTTTCTAGTCCCCAGAAGGCTTCCTGGTGCCCCTCTTAGTTTCCCTCATGAGTAACTACGGTCTGGACTTCCCTTGCCATGGATGAGTTTTGCCTATTTTTTGAACTACAGTGAATGGAGTGACATAATGTGCCTCCGTTATGTCTGTGTTGCCACCCTTCAAGTCCAGGCAGGTTCATGGTATTTGTGCAGACGGAAAAATATCGATGGAGCCGTTGGGATGTCTGGCATGCCTTTATTCGTGGGTGGGCAAGCCATGCACGCTGCAAACTGCGTGTCTATCTGCATGACTAATGTCGTGGGCCCTACTCCCCAGTGTGGCACCCATCATGGCACCTGTCCCCTTGTGTGTCTTTCCTCATCATCGCCCCCAGCAGGGAGTCCCTACCTGTTTAAGTACTAAAGGGGAACAAAGTCAGAAAACTGCCAGAATATTATATAACATAACATAATTCTGCACATGTGAGCTCACTTCATGTTATGGGAACAGTTTATCAGACCCAGTCTCAAGGCTGTGAGAATGCTAGTTACCAGGCCCCTCCAAGGCTGTGGGAACACTGCTCCCCTTAGCTACCCAGACACCTGGGTGGGGAAGCCAGAACACCTCCACTTACCCTACAGGGTCTAATTTCTTTCATTCTACATTATGGCTCTAAGATGCATTCAAACTGTGTGTGTCAGTAGTTGATCCCTTTTCATTTCTGTAGAGTATTTCATTATTTTCATATACTATACGCATATTTTTATGCACTCTACTCTTGATGGACATTTGGGTTGTTTCCAGTTTGGCACTATTAAGAATATAGCTGCCAGGAACATTCTTGTACATTTCATTTTGTGGACATTAGCTCACATTTTCTGGAGTATTTACCCAGGAGTAGACTAAGGAATGCCCACTTTGAACAATTAATCTTTGATTATACCCCTAGGTTTAATCAGGAAGAAAATGCCGTGATTGAATAACAATGTCTGTTATGGGCTTTTGAGGGACACATATACTTTTTATTTATCATCCCTATACTGGAGGCAAAAATGGGGGAAAGTGAAAGGGGGAGCAAAAGGAAGAGAAGCAGAAGTAGCACTTCTAAAATGTGAGCTAACTACTCTCATCACATTTTGCGGCTTATTTGAACAGTGGACCTCCAAGTGTGGTCTGCCATTGATGATGCTTAATTCAGTGCTCTCCCTCCCAGGAGCATGCCTGTGCCTTTCCATTGCCCCTCTTCTTTCCCCCATAGGCGTGCACTCCTAAACTCAAAGGATCTCCATGAGACTTGCAACCAGGGGAGCAATGGGCAATGGCAGCTTGTCCTGAGCTAACCCCCTGAGCATGTCTTCAAGGCCCCCTTTTCTCGGACTTTTCATGGAGGCAAAGTAACCTGCCTAGGCTCATTTCTGTCTTATAACATTTCTAGAGAACTAAAGCCTAGGTTCTTTCCTGTCGCTTCTTCTATCCTAGGCTCAGCTTCAATAAACATATTCTCAAAATCACCTGGACTTGTGAGATCTTTCCTTCATGAAGAACCTACACACTACAGGCTAGCCCAAGGCAGGCCCACTCCAGGTCCAGTTACTTTATGGTGACATTAATTCTATGTAGTCCTAAGTAGGAGTCATACTGAGAATGGAATTATGACAGTTGCAAACTACCTTGTAGTATCTCAATTTCCCTTTTTCTTTCGCCTTCACTGTGCTTGACGTCATTCTTTCAAGATTATAAATCTTTAAATAAAGGGCTTTCATAGGAAGCTCTTTAAATATTAAGGTTGGGCATTTTTGTTCTATATAAGCTCATACTCCCTTGTGCTTTCCAAGTAGCCCGAAATCTCTGAGGTATCCAGATGACACACAGACACACACACACAAAACCATGATGCTTAAGTCAGCAGTGTGTGTGTATAAATATATATATATATATATATATATATATATATATATATATATATATACCCTCATGCTGTCTTATCACATGCTAACAACCTAAGAACTTCCACAATCTCAAGGCAACACAGGGAACCAGTCTTCCCCCAAGCAACCATGAGCAAACGGAACCAGGTGCCACATGCGGCCAGCCGAGCCAGCGTTCCTGGCCCACTTCAAGGGACGGGTCAGCTATAGGGAAAGGCCCACTGTGGAGACCGAGAGAATCCAGCCTCAGCTCCCAGTTGAAGGTGGTGATTACAGTGACAAAGAAGATAAACAGCCTCAAGTTGTGATTTTAAAAAAGGGAGACCTTTCAGCTGAAGAAGTCATGAAAATTAAAGCAGAAATAAAGGCTGCCAAAGCAGATGAAGAACGAGCTTCAGCCGATGGAAGAATCATGCATCGAAAACCAGTTAAGTGTTCCTCAGATGAAAAATACTCAGGTTTAACAGCAAGCTCAAAAAAGACAAACAAAGATGAAATAAATAAGCAGGACTCAGTTAAAAAGAACGCACAAAAGCAAATCAAAGACAGTAGGCTCCTTTCTTTTGACAGAGAAGATGAAAATTAATAAGTATAAGCATTTTGGACTTAATCTTTAGGAACATATGGGGTGTTTTCAAAAATAACATTATTTTCCTATTATAAAGATAATACAAGTGTATTAGAGAAAATTTAGAAAATGCAAAAAAATTTTAGTAAGATAAAATCTATGTTTATCCATCAATACTCCTTTGACTTGAAATGCTAACTCTGTAGACATTAACTAGTACAGTATTACACTTCATTAATTCCTGTCTGGGGTGTGTATGTATGTAAATTATATTTTTTAACCACACACACAAAAAAGAACCACAGGAAGAAAAAAGACAAGAATGAGAATTGAAGAGAACTCCCTGGACCACTGGAAAAAGTGAAGTCTTTTGAGGTATCAAGTTTTACTTTATTTAACCACAGACCTGGGAGTATCATCACTGTGCAGTGTGAGGATCCTTGACCTCCATGACCTCCACAGTATTCTCTGCCTTGTACACAGAGCAGAGGATTCCCTGTAGTAATTAGCATTATGCCCTTGTAAAGAAAGGGCTTGTATAGTACTTGCTTTGGGCATGGCAGGGAAAGCGAGCTAGACAGATTCCTCTGCAGCTAGGCTTGCAGCAAAAGGAAACCAAGAGTTAGCTTAGGTGGTGACTGTTGTGGGCTGAGAGAGGTCTGGCTGAACTGTTTGAAGCCTTCGGATCGTGAGAAACAGGACAAAATGCTGTTGTTCCCTAGCAGGGCCCTGGATTCTTCCGGCCAGAAAATGTTCCAACCACAGCAATAAGTGATCAAAGCTAGTGAGGCAGAAACAGCAAGCAGCCTTTATCTGGAATCAGGACATTCTGTCTTTGCTGACATGAAAGTCACCCTTCCAGTGGAACAAAGGAACTAGCGTTGCTTCTATCAGGCTGGTTCTCCAAGGCCTTACACAGTGAGGTGGTTGAAAACTGAAAGCATTTACTACTCATTTGGCAAGTGTTTGAAAAGAGGGTAAAGCAAACTCACCTCTTCTTAATCCTCACACGAGGATGTCTGAGAGCGAAAAGAGAGATTGAAAGAAAGAGAAACATCAACGTGAGAAACATCTATCAGTTGCTTCCCATATGTGCCCTGACTGGGGGTCGAACCCACAACCTAGGTATGTGTCCTGACCAGGAATTGAGCCTGCAACCTTTTGGAGTACAGGACGATACTCTCCAACAAACTGAGCCACCTGGCCAGGGCGAGCACAGTTTTTAACCCAGGAATTAAGGACATTTCACCTTGTGTCTACAGCAGACTGGAATGCTAACCTGTTGAATGGTGCCAAATGTTTTTGTTTTCTAAAATGGTTTGCAGAATAAAACTGATACTGCTTGCTGCTTGTAGGACAGATAAAACTGGATTGAGAATTCTCTTTGAGCATTTTAAGAGTTTGCCTCTCATTACAAAACTGTCAGCATATATACTCATTTCATATCTGGTCCACTTAAGAGCTAGATGTTCATTCCATCTAATCTTATTTTAAAGATGATACACTGTGTCCAGAACTATTCAAGGGCTTGCCTAATAGATGCAGGTAATTAATGCCTTAACAGAACCCAGGTAGCCTTCGCTTTTTGTTCTCTTTCACCATGCCAGTATTTCCCAATGCGTATCCCAGAGAGTATGAAGCCTGCGAGGATCTGGGCAAATAAACCTTCCCAGAAGTCTGGAGAATGCTGTGTGCTCTGTCCCCTGCCTCGGCTCATGAACCTGAGAGACAGTGAATGCTTCAGGGAAGTCCGACAGTAGAGAAACCTGCTTAACCTTATGTAAGCCAGCATACCCAGAGTCAGTGACCACAGAATTCTGTTCTAAACATAAGCTCTACCCTACAGAAATGCTTTGAGAAGTGCTGTGCCTTGCCATGCTATCATCTTTACCCCGTGTTTCTCTGTAGCTCATATTTAAAACATTTCTAAAAGCTTCTATGAGTACGCCTTCACTTGAAGAAAAACCTAAGGTTTGAGTAGTGAGGAAGAGATCTGACATTTAACATTATTATTTCAGTTTTAAGAGTACATAAGTTTACCAAATAGCATCTAGAAAATGAAACTAAAGGGAAAAAGACATTTAATATCCTGCCAACTAGACATCATTGTTATCTTTAGTTACTCCTTCCAAGCATTTTTAAATGCATGGTGATTTTTATAGAGTTGTAATATTACTGTGCAGACAATTTTGTCCTAAGCTAGTTTTTGGTCAGGAACATGATGTTAGCCATAGTAACTAATCTTCATGAGATATGTTGAGCGAACAGAAGCAGTGGCCTAGGGGGAAAAAATGTGTCAAAATGTCCTTGCTTGGTTCATGGAGACACTAATGTAGGGGCCTTGGTGAAGACTTGGAGAGGTGGGTGGCAGCAGACCCTGAGCTCACAGACAGTGAAGGCCATGTGGGGGTGGGGCCAACTCCTCCTTAGTATGGAAATAATTCTACCTGTGCAAATGTTATAGGCCCAAGCTTTTGGGCACATCTCCCTAGATGTGGAAAAAAAGAAAACTGGAGCATCAGATGACCTACTTCTATTCCTGGCTTTGCAGAAGTGGAATACTTAACCCTCTCCTCTGAGTCTGCTCATTCAGAAAACACCTACCCTCGTGCTGGCCTGCTGTCTGTTCCACATGGGCCGTGCGGCTTCTCTTCCAGAGCCTTTGCCCGGAAAGCCCTGCACCTGAAGTCCCAGCCTTCTCTGACCGTCTCAGATTAGAGTGTACCCTTCTAGTCCATGTCTCAGAGTGCCTGTAGTATTCCTCTAAAGACAGAACTTACCACAATGTGTAGCTGCATGTTTATGTGGCTGCTTGATTGACGTCTGTCTTTCTTATCAGACTGTAAGCTACATTAGGGCAGGTCTGCTTTGCTTACCATACTGTGGGCAACATCCACCACGGTGTGCTCTACTACATGCTGGGCACAAAGAAGGGATTCAACAGACAATTGTTGAATCAAATGGATGATTGAGGGGGATTAGAACGATATGGCTGCTAAATTTCTTCGGTCTTAAAAGAGGTTAGTGTTCACAGTCTAATAAAAAGTAGAGCCGTCAGTGTTGAGTTCCACCACCACCACTGCCCCCCAAAAAACATAAGCCAGGTGACACAGACAACAGTGTGATAACCAACTTCTCTTGGTCCCTTCAGACATAATTGGTTCTTCAGAATCTCTCTTAAAAGTTCCTGTAGCTTTAACAGATACGTCAGCAACCTCATCAGTCCATCTCTGTGAGTCTTTCTGAATAAACTAAACTTATCGTTTGGAGTGTGACTCTAGTGCTCTGTAAACAAACCAGGTCTCCACTAGCTGCAGCAATGCTGGCAGGGTCTACAAATGACTAGAGGCCATTTTCTTCCTTTCTTTGTTCTTTAACTGGAGTCACTAGACCTTCTATACAAACCACAGTTTTGTCATTTGTTTTTATTTTATGTTTCTAACTGTAGTAAAAAACACAGAACATAAAACTGACCATTTTAACCATTTTAAATGTAGATTTCTGTGGTATTAAGTACATTTATATTGTTGTTAAACCATCATCACCACCCATCTCCAGGTATTGTTTTTTAAATGAGACATTAATAGCCAGTGGAGTAAAAATAATATAACTATTGTCCAGAAGTATTTAAGGTTAAAAATTAGAACAAATCCTTACAAATTTCCCATAAAAAGATAAAATCGCAAATGCTTATTAAGAACAGTACTTTAGTTCCTTGTGAAAAAAAAGGAGATGCGTGGGGATAGGCCACTACCTCTGAGCAGCAGCTGGACACTCTGAGAACGCTGGCTCTGTGACCGTAGCACACTAACGGCGGGGGGGGGAGGGGGGCCTTGCCCGGAACTCATCTCCCTCAAAGCAGTGCTGGCAGTTGCTCTCCACTGAAGGTTTCTGATGTGCTGGGCACTCTGATAAGTGAGTTACTGGTACTATTCCTCACAACCATACTCAGAGTAGGTACTATCTCCATTTCACACACAAGGAAACTGAGCTATAGAGAGAGGAATTTACTTGCCCAAAGTCTCATAGCTAGAAAGCAGCAGATCCGGGATTGAAATCAAAGCCCTTTGGTCCCTGAGCCAGCATTCCATAGAAGTGACCAGCTTCTAATGAAGGCATGTGGTTTGGTACTGGGTCAGTCCGGTGCCTTTGAGAGCATTCTGTGGGGGTTCTATGTGTGCCAGAATATGGAATGTTCGTGCTAAAGGAAATGTCTGGCAACCCGTTAACTGCCAGGGTTCAACAAGGAGCAGGCACTTAAGGAAGTGGTGAACCAAGCAGACCTCCCCGCTACCTCCCCACTCGGGTTCGCCAGGACAAAAGCACTTTCTCAGTTCCAATGGGCTATGCAACTTTCTCAGGGGACACTTTGACACAGCTAATCATTCTTCATTAAGGCTTATGTTGTTTCTTTTTTGAAGTGGCCATTACTAGCTACAGAACAGTGGTTCCCAGACTTTAACGGCATGAGACTGCCCCAGGAGGCCTGTTAAAAGCATTGATCCCAGGCCCTGCAACCCGGAAGCTGGAAATGAGGAGCCTCTGGCGAACTCGGATCTTTAGGGGATCCTGAGGAAGGAGCCTGCATCCCACACTGACAAACCTTGCCATCGGGTTGGCCCTTCACATGCTCTTCACATCCAAGGGGGGAGCAGGTTCACCTGTTCACTCTATTCATAGAGTCAGCAAACTTTTATGAGGCAACCACCCAGGTCAGATGCTGTGGTGGTTGCAATTTAACATTCATTTTGTGATTATTTGATTAATGATTATCTCTTCCTCTAGAGTATAAGCTCCATGAGGGTAAGGTTTTGCCAGTCTTGTTCACTGGGCCTAAAATAAAGTCAATAACTATTTGTTAAATGAATCAATGAATGACTAAATGAAGCAAATAATAAAATATACGCAAAGAAAACTGAAACCTAGTCCTTGTTCTCATTGTGCTTACCATCTAGGTAGTTTGGCATGTTAACACATCACTACATTAAAGAGTTCTTGTGTTTTGCTGATGTGGCCCAGGCATGAGGCCGTTACCTTCCCAGTAAGGCTGAACCCAAAGTGGATTAGGCAAGAAGTTGACAAGACTAGATCATTAGGACTGGAGGGCTGGCCTGAGCTGGGTTAGACAAGGGTGAATCAGATGGGAAGAAGCAGGGATAAAGACACACGGCAGTTTGTCACCAGGCAGACAGGCTATAAAGATGGTAACACGTGAATTATTAATCACTTAGTGTCTACAGTGGACTAGACTTTCTGCTTTGCACCCCACTTACTTTATCCCACTTAATTTTTACAGTAATCTATGAGATATCAATTACCAGCTCCATCTTACAGTTGGAGAAACTGAGGCTCAAAAAGGTTAAGTCCTATGACTATCAAGAGCATGGCTGAGGTTCAAACCCAGGCAGTGTGAGTCCATGACCCATGTTGGGTCACACATTGGGCAGGCAGAATAATTTATACCTTCAAGAGGACAGGAATGAAGAATCAGAAGAAGGAGGTGGAGAGACGGGTAAAGATTTCACATGTATAAAGTTGCACCAGGAGAGGCTATGGCCCCCACCTTCTTTAAACAGAAGCACACAGAGGTTGTTCTCAACATTAATATCTCAAGGTGCTCCCTTTTGATCTTAAAAGGTCCTCTAAGGAATTGGATCACTAAGATCTGGTCAGCTTAAGTGTCTCTCACATTATATGCTCACCCCATAGACAACACCTCAATTCTAGCCTCATCTACCTTGTCTAGACCATGGCAGGAGCATCCTAACTGGTCTCTCCTCCTCTAATCTGCTCTCTGGTTAAGAGGACTCTTGGGAACACATATCTGGGCATCACCTCCCTAGTTGAAACCTTAAAGCAGTGGTTTGCAACCATGAGTACTCATTAGAATCACCTGGGAAGCTTTTAAAACACACCAATGCCTGGCTTCACCCCCAAAGATTCTGATTTAATTGACTTGGTGAGGCCCAGATATGAGTATTTTTAAATTCTATTTATTTATGTTTTAGTGTTTCAATTACAGTTAACATTCAATATTATTTTGTATTAATTTCAGGTGTTCAGCATAGCGGTTAGATAAGCATATACTTTAGATAGTGTTCCCCCAATATTTCTAGAACCCACCTAGCACCATACAATATTATTGACTGTATTCTCTATGCTGTACTTTACATCCTCATGACTATTTTATAACTACCAATTTGTACTTCTTAATCCCTTCACCTTTTTCACCCAGTCCCCCACCTCCCATCTCCTTTGGCAACCATCAGGCTGCTTTCTGTCTATAAAGCTGTTTCAATTTTGTTTGTTCATTAATTTTGTTCTTTAGATTCCACATGAAAGTGAAATCATGTGGTATTTTTCTTTCTCTGACTAACTTATTTCACTTAGCCTAAAACCTTCTGGGTCCATCCATGCTGTCACAAAAGGTAAGATTTCCTTCTTTTTTATGGCCAAGTAGTATTCCATTGTGTAAATGTACCACCACTTCTTTATCCACTCATCTATTGACGGGCATAGAGTTGCCTCCATATCTTGGGTATTGTAAATAATGTTACAGTGAACATAGGGGTGCATGTGTTTTTTCAAATAGTGTGTTGGATTTCTTTGGATATATTCCCAGAATTGGAATTGCTGGGTCATAAGAGAGTTCCATTTTTAATTTTTTGAAAAACCTCCATATTGTTTTCTACAGTGGCTACACCCATCTACATTCTCACCAACAGTGCCCAAAGACCCTTTTTTCTCCACATCCTCTCTATCACTTGTTTGTTGATTTATTGATGATAGTCATTCTAACAAGTGTAAGGTGATGTTTCATTGTGGTTTTAATTTGCATTTCTCTGATGATTAGTGATGTCGAGCATCTTTTCATATGTCTATTGGTCATCTGTGTGTCCTCTTTGGAGAAGTGTCTATTCAGGTTCTCTGCTCATTTTTTAACTGGATTGTTTGGGGTTCTTTTTGGTGTTGAGTTGTATGAATTCTTTATAAATTTTTGGTATTACCCCCTTATGGAACGTGTCATTGGCAAATTTCTTCAATTCAGTAGGCTGCCTTTTTTTCATTGTGTTGATGGTTTCTCCTTTGCTGTGTAAAAACTTTTC
This sequence comes from Micronycteris hirsuta, assembly GCA_004026765.1. Lineage (NCBI taxonomy): Eukaryota > Metazoa > Chordata > Mammalia > Chiroptera > Phyllostomidae > Micronycteris > Micronycteris hirsuta. The sequence continues at coordinate 14,559 of PVJI01028288.1, forward strand.
AGTTTGATGTAGTCCCATTCGTTTATTTTTTTCTTTTATTTCCCTTACCCAGGGAAATGCACCAGAATATTGCTAAGAGAAATAGACATGAGTATATTTTTAAAGCTCCCCAGGTGCTTCTATATACAGAGCCAACCTTGAGCACTACTGCAGTTTAATGGATGAGATGTCCACTCCTGAGCCCGGCATACTAACTTCAGATTCAATTCTTCTCTCCCACAATTCCTTCCTGCCCCCGTGGCCAGTATTCCAACCACACTGAACTTCTGGTGATTCCCTAGAGATTGCTTACTATTTTAAGCTGCCGCTCCTCAACACACAGTATGGCCTTTGTCTGGAAGAGGTCCCTACCTCACCTCTGGCAAACTCCTTAGTGTCCCTTATTCCTTGGCCCCAAAGTCACCTCTTCTATGATATCTTCACAGGACCAGACATATTGGCGCTCTTTCCTCTGGGCTTCTACAGCACTGTATACTTATCTCTATCTTAATATGTGTCTACTGTATTGAAACTATTTGTACAAATGCTCTCTCCCCTACAAAAAGCAATAGGTGTAATGATGCTTCAGATACCTGTTGTGGCCACTTCACATCTTCCTGGCCAACCTTTTACTCCAGCCCCAGCTATACCTCTCATCTCTCTATTTCTGCTCAGGCTCTTCTCTCCTGCGCCTAGTAGGTCATCTATGGTACCCATGTAGCCCTGCTGATACATGTGCCAACCCAGAAATGCCAGGGAGTTACTCAGTGGGGCAACCCTTAACCAACATTGGATGAGAACTGGGGGTTGAGTCCTCAGGGAGGATGATTCTGAAGTGCTTTCTCTGCAGCTCTTCTGAGGGTCCTGGTGGGATCAAGCCTCAGGGGCCCAATATGGTGAGACGCTTGTAACACTCCTTCGGGTAGCTTTCTCTCCTTCCCTGTTTCCTGGGGATTACTTCCCAATATAAACATCCTGCATTCAATTCCTGTTTTTAAGACGTGTTGTTTGGCAAAACTAAGATAAATGGAAAGAGCTTTAATCTCTGGATCAGAAAACTTATCCCCACCTCCACCTTTAAGAACTTTTAAGACTCTCATTTTGTTATGTATAAAATGAGGATAATCTTTCATTCTTCACAACATTGCTGGGAAGGAGAAATTGAACTGAGAGTGTGGAAATAATTCATAAATTACTAGGCACCATATAAAGCAACGTTATCACTGTGGTTTAGAAGAAATTCCTTTACTACTCACCCTCTAAATTATAGAATTCTCAGGATTTGGTCCTTGCCCTCTTCTTTTCTCACTTTTTACTCCCTTCCTATGATCTTAACCATTCTTAAGGCTACAACACATCAATGACATCAGAGACATATCTTTAGTCTAGACCTATGCTATCAAATAATGTAGCCACTAGCCACATGTGGCTATTGAGCACTGGAAATGTGACTAGTGTAAACTGAGATGTGCTGGAAGTGGAAAATCACACTGGAATTTAAGATAGTCTGAAAAAAAGAACATAAAAAGAAAGAAGGAGCTCCTATCCTTCACAACAGCCTGGATGGAAATGGAAAGCATTATGCTAAGTGAAATAAGCCAGACAGTGAAAGAGAAATACCACATGATCTCATCTACAAGAGGAACCTAATCAACCAAACAAACAAGCAAGCAAAATACAACCAGAGACATGGAAACTAAGAACAGACCGACAGTTACCGGAGAGGAGTGGGGAGAGGGATAATAGGGGGAGGGCCATCAAGGAGCATATGTAAAGGACACATGGACAAAGCCAAAGGGGGTAGGCTTGAGGGTGGGAGGTGGGGATGGGTGATGCGGGGGGGTGGGCATGATAGGATAAAAATGGAGACAACTGTACTTGAACAACAATAAAAAAAGGAAAAAAGAATGTAAAATATCTCATTAATAACTTTTCATTGTGATGAAATGTTGAAATAATAATACAGGGGTGTATATCAATAGATGCAGAAAAAGCATTCGATAAGGTACAACATCCATTTATGATAAAAACACTTAGCAAAGTGGGAATAGAGGGAGCATTCCTCAACATAATAAAGGCCATATATGAGAAACCTACAGCCAACATTATACTCAATGGACAAAAACTAAAATCTTTCCCACTAAGATCAGG